>JAGDQP010012972.1:0-12744 GCA_022664845.1 Lepisma saccharinum | reverse complement strand
GAGATTTTGCTCTCTTTTTTTTCTTTCTGGTGCCTGCTATTTCCTTGGCTGTTTTTCTTATTATCTCAGTCAGTATTTATTTCTGCTAATGATGCATTTTTTATCGTGTAACTCCTCTAAGGTGCTGAATCTGTTTCTTAGTTCTATCTCGAATGTCTGTCTGTGTTTTCCTAGATTTTCCAGTTCTAAAAGTGGCGGTTTTCCTCTGATAAACTTCATTCTCTCAAGTCTAGTATTTAGTTTCAGCTTTCCATGTCCATTTCCTCTGGGGCGGTTTCTTGAAAAATGTATTGGAAATTAACAGTCTGTTGGCTTCTGAAATTTCTACTAACTTATCTCCTCTCTTGTTTCTTTTGCCAAATCCAAAGTTCCCACTTTCGTGTCACTGTTCTGCTTAGTTCCTACTTTCACTTTGAAGTCTCCCATCACAATTTTGTAATGCGATTTACTACTACCCAAAATCTTCTGTATCTCCTGGTATAGGTCTTCGACTTCCTCCTCCGGATGTGACGTTGTTAAAGCATATACTTGTATAACTTCCATACTGTATCTCTTGTTTATCTTTATTACTACTCGTGCGATTCTATCAGAAAAGCCTTCTAAAAAGGTAAAAAATATTTTGTTTATGCATGACTAAAAAGAAATGCATGGGGCTAGCCAATTGAAGGATTTATAAAGTGACTGTATGTGAGCCCGCGCCCCATACTTTTCGTTTTATTCATGCATAAACAAAATTATTTTTAACATTGGTATGAATTGTTTAAGAAATGTATGTCTTTAAAAAGTTTATTATTATTCTTTGTAATAGACATCCTTACAAAATAAGTGATAACTGTACAAAAAAAACCTTCGGGGTAAAGGGTAGAGTGACGCAAGAATTCTACTCACAAAAGAAGTAATATCTATTTTGCGAGTAACTTTCTTTGTGTCACTATGGCGCAAGTGTTTCTTTTGTAATAAAATTATTAGCATTAGTATCCTTCTGCCATAGTGACACAAAGAAAATCACTCGCAAAATGGATATCACTTCTTTTGTGAGTAGAATTCTGGCGTCACTCTGTCCTTACTCGAAAGGGTTTTTTGTACTGATTGTACATACAAAAAATTTTGTCACAAACAAATGTATTGCAAATGTATGTACACTGTAAATAGTGGAAACACGAAATGGATGAAAGTTACTCCGCTTTATGGAGTAACAAACGTCGAAAATTAGCGTTTTCTTGTATTTACTCTAAAATGTGGATATAGTGTAAGCCCTTTAGTGGAAAGATTAGTAACCTTAACTCAATTTTAAAGTTTAACAATTTCTTTGTATTAGTTTAACGTTAACTGAAAATGGGTTGAAACTGGCCAAAGTGATTTGTCGGTGAACGTTCAACTTATTTTACGCTTCGGTAATTTTCTGATTGAAGTGTAAGCTAAACTGACAATTTTGAGCTTACGTACTTTTGTGGATGAAGTTTAATCCTCGGTTGGATTAAACTTCCAACCTCCTCTATAATCCAATAACAGGAGTAACATTACTTGCTTGTCACTGAACGCCTCGCCATTTTGAATGTTTATATTGCTTTTATATTGGCAAGGATTGCATTGGCTGAAAGAGAACTTAAGTTGGGTATAAATCTTTACACAGTACCAAACGTATCTCTCCTTTTCTTCAGGAGACATTCCTCGTAGTAAAATCAACACGTTAATGATTAACCTCCTTCGCAGGAAGATCCTAGCAATAAAATCACTCGGAAAGCCGTAACAAACAACTGTCTTCGTAGCTAAGTGGCGAGAACGTCTGAAAAGTGTGCTAGTGGACCCTGGGTCGAAACCCGACCACCTCATATTTTTTTTCTTCTTAATTTTAATATTCAAGGAACATTTCCTTTTCTTCTCTTCTACTTTCAAAAATGCTCTGTTTCAATGAAATACGTTGGAAAAGTCATATTTATACACACGCATTTTAAAATTTTACAGAAAGTAAAACGTTCAACCGAAAACTGGCTGAATGTAGGTTAATCCAAAAAGTGGAGGCAGCTCAGAACAGAAGACGAACCACACAAACGCCCTGCGATATTACAGTAAAGTAGAATGGATCAATGGCAAAATGATCTAACAGTGGAAAATGAAGGAAATTCCTTTTCGGAGTTATGTAGGACACAAAAATGATGATGGTAACGTCAAAATCCCAGTTGCGCTCAAATTGTCTTTGGCACGGAGCCACGATATTATGAACATTATAATGTAATTCAGCGTTTCTCAAACTATTTTCAAGTTCGGACCAGTTTTATTAGTTGGTAAGTTCAACGGACCACAGTTTGCGGAACGCTGACGTAATTAGTTTTTGAGAAATATAAGTCTAACAAACATAACATGAAGAACAATGGAAAACAACAGCATGCAAAAACTAAATCATCTTATAAATACAAAAGCATGCAAAACAGTGGACAGAATAAAATCAGCACAATAGGTAAAGATCAGATATAAAATAAAAGTATAACAAACTAAGATTCATAAAATTTGGCTACAACAGGATATCATAATTGACACCGAAGGGAAATCACCATGAAATATGAAAATAGGTTACATTGATAGCACAGAGCATAATATCTTAAATATAGAATGAATGTTCTTATTCAACATCTAATACAGTCATTAATTCTTCATATACAAGTTTAAAATTATAATGAAATATCTCAATGTATAGATTATACTCATTAACTGGTCTAGTACAACATCATATTGGAGAAATTTCACATTCTTGATTTGGAAATAAGCAGGAATTTCTGAAATGATAACCGGCAACTTTAAGTCTTATACAGTTATCAATCGCCACTTTTCCATGCAATGTGGTATGGAATAATAATAATAATATAATCTTTTAGGTTTTTATAAGGTATATAATAAAGTATGTCTTGCTGTGTTTCTAGGTCCAATATCTATCTATAACTTCCCACACTATTAACTGTATATAACTGTTCCTTCTCCCATCACAGAAAAAAAACACCTTAAAGACATATTTTCTTAAACTATTCGTATTAAAAGTAAAAAAATAATTTTGTTTATGAATGACTAAAAAGAAAAGCATGAGATGCGCTCTCATATACAGTCGCTTTATAAATTCTTGAATGTGCGCGCCCCATGCTCTTTTCTTTATAGTTATGCATAAACAAAATTATTTGTTAGTTCTAGTACGAATAGTTTAAGAAAAGCATACATTTAAAAAGTTTATTATTATTTTTCTCGAGTTATTTCGGTGTTCAGATACCTTTCCTCAAGCTAATGTTTTGTGGCCCAAATTCTAAAGTGTACTGCAACCAGCCAAACGCAAGATCGTTGCAGGCTAGTATTTATTTTAGGATAAAGAAGTCCACATTTAAAAAAATAATAAAATGTTCTTTTAAAATATATAAATATAGAGAGATATATGAAAGTAACAATGAAATATTGTACTGTCACCCGACTTACGTCGTTGTGCAAAATTTCATCATTATATGACGTCGGGAAATGAGTTAAATTAACGTTACAAGATTTGAGGACACCACGAACCATTGTGAACTAAAGAAAAGTCTGTAGAAAACGTTAGGAGAGTACCAACCCCAGCAGGCCTAGTAAGTGCAAGGAGAACAATAAACCAGAATGCCATCGAGTAGTGCATATTTTTTACTGGCATATTACAGACTGCAAAGTACGGGTGGTCTCATTTCTTGTTAGAAGTGGAATGGCAAATAAGATGAAGAAAGAAACGCCTGCCAGAGCCACAGACAGTGAAGAGTGAATTCGCCATAGCAACGAAAAGAGGACACTTTCTTTCTAGGTGTCCTTACTCCTTACAATAATGACCAATAGGACTTCTCCTTTTCTATTTAAAAAGAAAATGTTCTCTTCTGAACAATGGGATAACGAGGTACAAAAAGAAATATGAAATAGAATCGCAGGGAGAGAGAATCTTACCTCATAAAACTGAGCCAACAAAGATAAAGCAAATACTACGACAAAAGCGTCAACAAGTAGCAATATTTGCTTTGACGTAGGTTAAGCCTAAAAGTTACTACCTTTACATTACGTAACAACATTGCAGATACTTCGTCTAATCTTTTTCTGCTTCATCGCTCAAACACGTTGCGCCTAGGTGAAAATTTCTTGCCAAGGATACTGAAGACGCCTTCCCCCTCTCCCTTCCCGACTATTAACGACCAGGAATTAATGTGTAAACATTTATAATGAGTCGGGTGCATTAATATGAAAGATAGGATGTGTGTTTGTTTAACGTAAGGAAGGAAAAAAAAAAAATAGACATTGAATTACTCCATCAGTGAAGCGTGTGCAGGTAATTTAAACCTTGTTAGATAGTTCATACTTGTTTCCTGTATACAGTGCGTTTGGTGTTGTGAAACGAAGAGAACTCATTTCTTCTTTTTCTTGAATGATTAGCTGTATTCATGTCATAACATGATATTTCACAATTTTCGTATTCTTCAAGCAATTTTAATATTAATTAATACGGAAGCTATACTCCTATCAACATCCGATTAGCAGAGAAAAAATATCGTATACGCACTGACGCATTTTTGTACCGTGAGTAAAAATACGATAACTTACCTGCAACACTACCGTTAGTCAGGAAAATAGTCTCCCTGAGACTCCACAACACTCTGCCACCTCTCAACCAGTTGTTGAATCCCCCGCTGAAAGAAGTCGCCGGTTTTGGAGGCAAAGATTCGTCACTCGTCATTTTGCAGTGTTTTCCCGGAAAGGTGGTTTTGCAGGCTGCGAGTAGTCTGTTGGTTCAAGATTTTGTGAAATGCCGGGTGGAGGAGTTTCTCCCAGCCACGTTCCTCGATCTTAGCACAGGTCCTTCTTGCCGTGTGTGGGCGCGCCTTCTCACCGTGGATGAGCACTTCCTTGCGATTAACCAGAGCAGGACATTTCTCCAACAATGCAGTCCGTAGGCGTTCAAGCTGCTGACAGACATCTGCATTGATGGTATAGTTACGAGGTAAGAGCTCAAAATGGATTATCTTACTGAGATCCTAAGTAATGGATGAAATATCCTAGGGAATTACGCAGTTTGTATAAGATCGCGAAAACCTTTCTGTCTTGTCCACAGTTTGCAACACTGAGGTGCGTGCTTTACGTATGTTGTTTATCATCACTAGATGATGCCAAATACCTAATAACACATAAAATATATTTTAAAAAATGAATTTATCAACAATTGGTTAACGAACAGTTATACGCAATCAACAGATAATTACTTCACGATAAGGCTGGGACACATTGACCTAGAGGATAGCAATCAGGTTATTCTTCATTTTATTAACCCCGAACTTAGCACATTTCCCAGAGGATTCGCGCAGATAGTGGCATTATCCCATGATGTATTTGAGTTAGAAGAAATGAAGCAAGAAGAGATAGAAATTCAATATAATGATTTCCTGAAAATATATCTTTCGACCAACAGGTATGGATGTGGCTTTAGGCACATAAAATCAAGAAGAGAAAACTTTACAGAGGATTTGGATAAGATATTAAATCTACTGTCTTTCCTTATGGGAACTACAAGGAAAAAGATAGTAATACCAGCTATTGGAATGGGTTTATGGAGAACGGACCCATATGCAGTTCTGAAGAGAATTAAAGAATATGAAGACCTAATTAAAAATATAGGATTTGAAATGATAATAAATGATCATTTACTCTTCAGAACCATCAACAAGGCATTGGATGAATTAAAAAATGAGACATCCAAGAACATAGAAAACAGTGATGGAGAGGAAAAGGCAAATATGGATCCTTCAAAAGAAGAATTGGAAGAAATAAAGAAACACAGAACACAGAGTTGATAGATAGTCAGCAGCTGGGAAACATAACTCGAAGAAGAAAAAGAAGAACTGGAAATCTTGGATACCGAGAATGTACAAAAGAAAAGGAATAAAGAATATTAATCAAGATACAAATGACTTCAAGATGAAAGACACACAAGATCAAAACGACCGAGGAACCAGAAATGAAGAAAGCCAAGCTGTAGTACGAATTTCTACATAAAACAAAAAGGAGACTTGCTTTAATTCAAACACACTTTACGAGAACCTTAACCTAAATTACAATTTAACGAAATTGGAAGAACCTTTGATGCTGACAGCGGCATTACGAATAATTGTTAGAAATCTACATCCATCTGGAAAAACAATAACCTTCCCTATAATTGAGGAGGTTGATAAAATTAACCTTAGGGCCAATGGAATTACCACCGACAAGATTTACTTACACTAATTGATAAAGTCTTCGAGAGGAGGGATGAATCGTTCCACACGAATAATGTCTACAGGCAGTTTGTTATGGCATATGGAAGGACACAGTCTTCATTCCAGCGGAGAAAGTTTCCGGCCTGCTATGTTCACACTCGACAACCATAATAAGCTTCAAAGTAGCCCAAATTAATCTGGATAGATCTAAATTAGCAACAGCAGTAATTAGGCAATTTTGCGAAAAGGAGGAGGTGGACATAGCATGTATGCAGGAGCCATATACCTACAAAGGAAAACTGATCAATATGCCGCTGGGCGCTGTAAAAATACTGCCTGAGGATCCGAATCCAACGGTTGCGGTGGTGATCTTTAATCTGCAAATAAATACACTCGTACACCTAAAATATGCGGATAAATGGACGCTCTGTGTTGATATAGTAAGGGGAAAATATAAATAACAATTATGAATGTATATTGTCAATTCTCTATCCCGAAGGAGATCTTCTTCCAGAAGATAGAAGATATATTACTTGGATTTTTGTATAAGAATATAATTATTTGGGGGGATTTCAACGCTAAGGCTTCGCTCTGGCACTGCTGTGATACAGATGACAACGGAGAGATGTTCGAAGAGTTAATAGAACAACATAACCTTGTGGTCTTAAACAGAGAGGGACAACCACCTACCTTTAGAGGCAGAGCCGGAGCGGAATCAAACATAGACGTTACATTGTCTAGGGGAGATATTTCAAATTGTATATTTAATTGGATTGTTCATGACTGTGCAACTACTAGTGCCCACAACGTCGTCCGCTTTAATATAGAATTTAACAGAAATGAAACTGATGGAGAAGATGAAAATGAAGGAAATAACACCAAGTATAACATTAGTAAAATAAATAATCAGAAATTTGTGGAAAAATTGAAACTTCCGCAAATTGAACATAATTGTAATCTGATGGAACTGGCAACTAACCTAGAAGATGCAATGTGGACAGCAATAAGAAGTTCAGCGCCCAAAATTAAACAGAGAAATAAAAAAAGAACACCTTTTTGGACGGATAGCCTTAATAAATTAAAACGAAGAATGAAAGCGAGCAGGAAGTGCTACAGAGCGGCAGGGGATCACATTTTGAGAGCTATAAGGCTGCAGAAATACAGAAGCATAAAACAACAATTCGAGAAGGAGCTGAGAGAGACAAAGAAGAAAACCTGGAAGAAATGTGTAGAAGAGAATCTAAGCTTAGATATATGGGGCGTGCCGTACAAAATTATAATGAGAAAAGTCAAAACCAAAGGATCTCTAAAGACACTTACAGATCAAGACTAAAGATCAAGACTAAAGACTAAAGACCAAGACAACTTTAATACTAATTGGAAAAATACAATAGAATTTTTCTATCAAATGACTATTTCCTGATGACCATATTGAGGACGACAACAAAGCAAGAAATGAAGCAAAAAACCATCCAGACTATGAGAATGAAAATCACGATGAAATAATTGTTTCAAATTATCAAGTAGCGGATATATTAAGGAAACTAAAAACAAGGAAATCTCCGGGACCAGATCAAATAAAAAAAAGAGGAGATCTTCAAAAATAATCAACAATTATGGACACCTTACTTAGCTAAATTATTCAATGAATGTATAAAAAAAAAAACGGAATCATGGAAAAAGGCCAACCTTATAATCTTCCTTAAAGGAGATGATAAGGATAAATTTAACCCAAAATCGTATAGACCGATATGCTTGCTAAACACAATCAGCAAGATATTTGAAAAAGTTATAGCTCAAAAAATCAATCAAAGAAGGAACGATCTATCCAACTGTAAACTACAATATGGTTTCCGTCCGGGTAAATCGACAGGGGATGATATCAATGAATTATGCAAGAGTATATATACACTGAAAGAAGAAAATTGTAAATATGTTATTGTAATCTTCTTTGATATTATGGGGCCTTCGACAATTTGTGGTGGTCCTCATTACTAGTGGAACTAAAAAAGCTAAATATTCATAAGAAATTATGGAAAGTCGTTGAAAATTACTTTAAGGATAGGGTGATAGAGGTGGAAACGGCGGACGGTGTCGTGACGAAGACTCCTACTAGTGGCTGCCCTCAGGGATTGGTGTTGGGACCTGTCTTCTGGGACCTGGCCTTCCAGCCTTGCTTAGAGATGCTGAGCGGAATGCAGAAAGTTGAGATGGTGGTGGGATATGCTGACGACCTGGCGGTAGTAATAAAGGGAAGTAGTCGTCTTGACCTGGAAACTAAAGCCAACGAAATCACAGGGAAAATGGCATCGTGGTGTAGAGGAAACAAGCTAATAATATCATCTGACAAGACAAAATATGTGCTATTTAAAGGCAGTTAATGGGAATTACAACAGAGGACCAACAATTAAAGTTAATGGGAAGTCAATAAAAAGAGAAAGATATACCAAATATTTAGACCTAACATTGGATGAAAAGTTAAATTTCAGACAACATACGACAATTGTCAAGAATAAAGCAGTCAAAATAACACATAAGTTAGTTAATATTGCAGTAAATGAAATACTTTAAAATTCCCATGAAAATAATAAGTATATACCACGATGTCATAATAAGAGCAATTTTGTAGGCTACGCTGCAAGTGTTTTGAGTCATCGACTCGATGATGTTAGACAAAAAATAACAATTGATCGAGCGCAACGACAACTACTTCTGCGTCTTTCAGGCGCCTATAGGACTACTGCAACTGATTTTCTCCAGATCGCACTGGCTGTTCCCCCCCCCCTCCATCTCCGAATTAAGAAATTAGGCGCTATGTATTGGCTAAAAGTATACTTCATTGAGTATGTTCTACGAAACCTTCATCTCCCCTAAAATTGAATATTGCTCCCCAATTGAGAACATGGCTAGTATTTCTAATCTATCTCATATTGATTCTGTTCTGAACTTTTTTCTTGCTATAGTCAAAAGAAGAATACCGTCAGTATGTAGCTTAAGCAAACCAGAGTTATTCCGTTCGTGGTCTCCACGTACCCTCTTCTCGTCGCAAGCTGGCAGATTTGATGTATTTATACAAGATACTTAACGGTAATCTTAGAACTGGAGAGTTGATATCTAAGTTTTACTTCCGCGTTCCGTTGCGAATAACCAGAAATAATAACCTCCTTCATTGTACCACGCCTAGGCTAAGTATACTGCAGCGCTCCTTATTCCATAGACTAATAATTATGTACAATAACCTTGATTCAAATATTGATATTTTCGGATCTGAAAACACTTTCCATCGAACGCTAAATACAAATATGTGAGTTATTCCTCTTGTGTAATATAATCGTTATGTTATTTATATCAATTGCTGTGTTATGTGTTGTTTAAAATTCAATTTCATGTTATTTCGTTTGTAGTAATGTTATTTAGTTTGTAGTAAAGTTATTTAGTTGTAGTGAAGTTATTTAGTTTGTTGCATTGTTATTTTGTTTCTGTGTAAAATGGCAACTCAAGCTGTATCTGAAACTTAATAATAAATAAATAAATAAAATAAATAAATAAAAAAGAAAGACCAAGATAAATTAATTATAATTCTACATAGAACTGCAGAAAACGTTTCTGATATTAATTCAATCGTGGTCGAGGCTTGGCAGAACCAATGGAACGCTATCGATAAAGGGAGAAGATTATACTCTATTTTTCCGAGCATTGAGGAACGATTGGAGATGGAGCTGGAAGTTACGGGAGGTTTAATGCAGTATCTAACTGGCCACGGTCCCTTTCGACAGAAGCTGCACCAGATGAACGTCGTCGAGGACAATATGTGTCATACTTGTGGGGTGGTGGCTACGCCCGAGCATATCGTTATGCGATGAAAAGAAACTGAGCATCTTGCTAGAAATGAGAGAGAACTCATAGGGGAGACCCCCCATCACAGACGTTCTGAGAACTCCGGAACTGGTGGCGCCCCTCAGGGGACTAACAGATAGTATTTTCAACTACTATAAAAGAGAATTCATTAACGGCGTGAACCACCGCGTACATGGGACAGGATAAGGGAAAATAATGCAACAGCTTTAAAAGTAAGCTGGTGGGCGATCGTGTCCGCGCAGCCGCGCCGTGACAACTGCGTCTATTAAGAAACAGAACTTAAATGTGAAGTGAAATAAACTAAAAATGTGAAAACAATTAGGATAATTGAGTCTGCTGGAACCGGGAAAAACTAGCGCCTTGAGGCGGAAACCGTCACAAGAGACCCTCTTTGTGTGTGAGTGTGTGAATGGAAGAGGTGCTGATGGATAATATAGCGAATAAGGAAAGATAATAATTAATAATTGTGCAAAAACGCTGTTCTTCTGGAACCCGGAAGCAAAGCGGCTAGATGGAACAACTGGAATGAGTGAGGAGAGAGTGCGTGAGTTAAGTGAAATTTTGTGTAAAGTGTGGAATAATGGATACGAGACTGTAGAAGGAGTAACCTGTGACAAGAAGAAGATGCAATTAGTACCAGGAATGGGATGGCGAAAAAAAAAACTTTGTGGGTTTACAACGCATCCACGCGCACCTAATCCTATGTTTTTTTTATCTTGTTACAGGAAGAAGAAGCCATAAGAAGAAGAAGCTCAAGTTATGTGTTGTCCTGTTTTGTCTTTGTCCAGTCCTTGTCCCCTTGTGTGACTCCTTAAATGTTATGTTCTTTATGTATTTCTTTGTTGTTTTTCTAAATAAATAGGATACAAGTAGAAAGGGTTCCCCCCATGCAAAAGGTTCATATATGATACTAAACCCAGGAGAACATTCTGGACGCCTGGCAAAAGCCCGTCCCGCAACCCCAGAAGTCTCAGACTGATGGAACACAGGAGCTTTTTGGAATGCCGGAAATCCGGCAATCCAAGAATCTCTAGGAACATGCCTGCCCCGAGGCAAGGAGAGCGAATATCTGCTCGTGATGAACGTCCCAGAAAGTGCACAACTTGTCTTGTGCAATGGATGCGAAGAAGCAGGGGAGAAATGCGGGTCCCTAATAGAAAAAAAAATGAAATACCTAATAACACAACGTAGTGCCATTTGAAAAATTTAAATGTTATACCGGGTTGGCAACACTGACAACCTAGAGACATCGTGTTTTCACTCCTGATATCTACCATGCTGGTACAAACAATTTCCGCAAACGAAATTTTCATTCAATGCATAATTTCTGGTTTATTGAGAATGATTAATTTCCTTTACATTGTTAGGCATTAACTTAGGGGTCCAAGTTGGAATCACCCACCCAGTAGCACACAGACGTTGAAAATACGTAGATTAAACGTTAGTACTGAAACGTTATGTTAACGTTGTAAATGTACTGAAATTTCCGCCTGTCCAACGGTTTATTCGACGTTGAATAATGGTTGAGAAGAAACGGGTCTGGTTGGCCAAAACAGAGCATGAACGCTGTCTATTGGTATACACACATTTAGTTTCATTTTATCCGTTGCTTTCATCATGATATACGGTGTTAATTTTCCAACAGTAAATAATTCCAGCGGCTGCTCTGGGGTTCGAATACAGGTACATTTTTCTGCACTTCTCGTTGGTAGCTCATCGTCTTATTCTCTCATCCATAGATCCACGTTGCGAGTTCGCTGCTCTTTTACAGTATCTATATTAACAGGCAGTCTAGAATGGAGCTGCTACGCGTCGTTCACCATCATGTAAGAATAAGAATAAAGAATACTTTCCTTCTTTCTTTATTATACACATTTTTTCTTATTGACCATCGCTGCACTATTAAAATTGTATTTATAAATAAGTGTAATATGTCGCCTTAAAAAAACGCATATAAAGCGAAATCTATGTCATAGCTGAAAACACTTCACAATTCGTATAGACGCCCTATTAACGAAATTAAATGTTCGTTGAAAGATGGTTTAAAATTCCATCTGTTTTCAACGTGTACATGAAAACATAAAAATTAGTTTGTGTTATTCAATTAGTTTTTAATTACTTTTTTGACATAACATTAGTAAGAAATGCATTAAACAAAATCTATTCCATAGTTGAAAATAACATATTGAATACACGTTGTATTAACACCTTATCAACGCAGTGACGTGTTTGTTGAAATATGGTTTAAAACTAAACGTTTTTTTTCAACCTATAATGGTTAATCAACGTTGAAAACACGTATGTGTGCTACTGACGTGTATCTCCAAACCGAAGCGGAATTCATATGTACATATGAACTTGTTTATCATGACTCATACTATCACCTCCGAAAGCATTAAGCCTTCATCACAATATATATATATATATAAATCACAGCCATATTCAATCCACTAGTGGATTAGGCCTCTCCCCGAAGGGAGGAGATGGTCTACTGCTCCCACGCTGACCAGACGGGTTGGGAGAGTAGAACCGAAGCTCTCACTGTGATCGCCACTGCCTTTTATTCACAGCAGCTCCCCAATTGTCCTCACGATGCTGGGTCAACATCGAAATTTTTGAACCCCCACCGGGAATCGAACCCGGGACCGCT
>JAGDQP010012971.1:0-48968 GCA_022664845.1 Lepisma saccharinum | reverse complement strand
AGTGAGTGAGTGAGTGAGTGAGTCAGTTAGCCTAAAATGTGCAATTTCACGGGTCCACAACTAGAACATAGTTTGAGATACGAATATGAAATTTTGTACATCTGCACATATTTACCATATCTCCTTAACGGCAAAAGCTCATATCCCTATCTTTAACATCTTTCTTCTTACGGGGCCCCCAAATCGTCGATTTTGCCATAAACTCTTGTTCCTGTATAACATGCTTCTGGCAGTGCTGACGTTTTCTGACGCGAAGAACTTGGCTCATGCACTGCCGTGCATGTTGATCAACAGGCTTCTCAATTAAATGTTTACAGGTGAACAAACATAGCAATTAGAAATTACTGCCGGCAATACTTTATGGTTGTGGAAGTTGGAGTACAACCCTAGCAGTTGAACATAAATTGTGTGTTTTGAAAATAAGGTTTTGAGAAATATATACCGTCTCCGGTCTGAAACGATACAAGATGACCGGAAAATGGAGGAGACTGCACAATGAATAACTCCACAGACTGTATGATTTACCCGATATAAAGAGAATAAATGAAGATTATATTCCATCGTGGTTGAAAATCTGGAAAGAAAGAGGCCATTGGGAAGACCGAAACGTCGTTGGGTCGAAAATATTAGAAGGAATCGTGGAGAGGTAAATTTTTGTGACGAAAACTGACTTGATCTTGCTCAGGATAGAACCCAATGGCGAACATTTCTTATTGTGACGATGAACTTGCGAGTTCCGTAAGCCATGGAGTTTTCCAGTTTGTAAAAGCCTAGGAAACGCTAGTTTTCGATCACTTTCTTTGATTAGGCACTGGGATTGAATCCTGGGATAGTACTTAAGAAAACAGAACAAGTCCTTGTCAGGTTAAGACATTTAGAATATCCAAGTCAAAGCTAATAAATAGCTTCTGTATTAAAAGATAAAGTAAACAGTATGAAGTAGAGTGCACAAAACTAACTTAAAGACTAGGTTACGTAACATCTGCGATATAGGCCCCAAGAGGTGCCGTGGGTCTACATCCCAAAAACAAGCAGATATTACGACTGCATGCTATCGCTGTTAATTCTACCGATACAACTATAAGTTCAAGTTTCAAAGAAAGGCTATATAATACGAGCTACAGGTACCATATAAATATTAGCATAAAAACACTTCATTTCTAAATTCGAGTCATTTGTATCGTACAGTTCTCATACACATGAATTCAGAAACTATCCAAACAGAGGCATACGAGCTCTGTCTGAAAAGAAACGGGACTGGTGTTACCGACAGTTTATTGCTGTGCCAAACGACAAACTACATGGTGTTTCCTTCAATCCTCCTCCAGTCTAACACACTTTCCCATTCTTCTCTCCTCTGCATCTGACTGCTGGAAGGATTCTTCTGGGATGTTCCGCAGCTTCGTCGCTACGGGCCTTTTGATGGTCTCCACACCTTCAAAATGGGTCCCCTTGATAATCCCCTTCAGGTTGGGGAGTAAGAAAAAGGCACAGGAGCAAAATAAGAGAAATAGGGAGGTTGTTCCAGGACGGCGATGTTCCTCTGGGCCAGCAACTGCCGGATACTGAGGACGTTCTGCCTTGGTGCGTTGTCATGATGCAGAAGCCACGATTTTTCCTGCTACAACTCCCGTCTCTTCTGCACTGAGCGAGGGAAACGAAGCAGGATATCTTTGTAGACTTGCTGATTTATCGTCTGACCCTGTGGCGACAACTCGAACAGGCAACCGACGATCAGCACACAACACCTGCCTTCCCCGTTCTACGCTATCATTAGTCCTGGTTTTTGAAGGCCTCCCCCTCTTGGAATCATCTTGCACTTCCTCGCGCTTCTTTTTGAACCTCGTGTGCCACTCAGACACGCGTGTGCGTGACATGGTGTTATTTCCATACACCTGCCGAAACATTTGAAGTGATTCTGGTGGACTTTTCCCCAAACAGACCAGAAATTTCAGGTTCATTCGTTATTCCAAGTTCATGGTTCGTACCTCAATTCTTACAGCTAAACGACCTGCAAACACAAAGGAGTAAACAAAAGCATGTTTAGAAATATCTAATGATTATAGAAAGCTGAGATTACATTCCTATACTACCAAGACATCATATTTCTTGACTACATAATAACCTTATCCGTAGTTCTCTTATAGCCCGTACGTCAGACCCAATCCGTTTCTTTTCAGACAGACCTCGTACTTCCAAAGCTATAACATTTTTTCGTCTTGCGGCTGTTACGTACATCTCGGTCTCTCAACAACAGGAAATACCAAAAACACCGAAAATAAACAATTAAATATAAACATAAAATAAAAATTTAGAAGCACTACGGACCCCTGACTACACTTTCATATTTATGAAATTTAATTTTTTTTCACCCTCTCCTGGAGTCAAATACGGGCCTCATAGGCTGCTCCTTTTTTTATAATAAGATTTTGTGATGGTAATTTTTCAATAATCTCGAGTTGGAAGGACATAACTGAATGAAGTTCTATGTTCTTAGATTCACCATATACAGGGAACATTGAAGTGAAGAGGGCATCGAAACAATACGAGTGAAGTATTAATATCTAAAGAACTTCAAATAACAGCGACTTAGAACTCTTCTTTAGTATAAGTTTCATTATGTATTAGCCAACCAGGTTCCTCAAGATGGATGACCTAATTTCCCGACTCTATCTGATACAGAAAAGATGTTCATTAATTTTGAAGAAAAAATAGAAAGAAAGAAATCCTTAAATCAATTGTCGATTATATACTGTGGGAAAGCAGCCAGCCACTGCTTGCTAGAACAAGGGAAATAATTAGTTGTGCTGGACGTTTAGGCGGGATAGGACAACTAACATGTGTAATGCAGAACTAACAGGACATTATCTTACAATAATTCAACACCTTTTGTTACTTCACTACAAATAAACAACGCTGAATTAAATTTAATGCAAACACTTATTATAATATAAATACTGAGAAGTAATAAATATATCTCAGTCACAAGAAAATTGTTAACAGAAAATATCTGTTAATTTTGGAGTAATTTATCGTAAAAAAATACATGTTCTTGACCTAACAAATAGTACCAAGCAACATACAAAATTACTGCTTTAAATCCGCTTAACCATTTTACTACGATAATCTGTAATACGAAGTGAAAAGTGCATTAAAAATATAGTTTTTGGTGTGAGAAAGGTGTAAAAAGTTCTTACAAAGTTTCAGCTTGAAAATATATTACGTGAGAACAAAATATCTTAACTAGAAAATTGACTTTTGGAGTACTTCTTATTTAAATTTGAGTAGTACAGTTACAAAATCCATTATATTCCAAATAATTAATTAAAAATTGAGATTTAGCTATCTCTGGATTCTTTACAACTTAACCGAAGTTCGCCAATTCTTAATGGGCGGTTTAAATGTTAAAAGCACAATAAAAAGACAATTATGTAGTTAATATGTGTACAAAATTTTAGCACGCCCTGGCAGGTAATTTGGAAGTTATGAACAATCCAAGTTTGAACATTACATCCGAGATAATGGTGCTGAAACGGAATAAGAAACATTGACCACAGTCCGTACAATTACGAAATCACCAGTAACCGCACATTATCAGTCATAGGCGAGCAAGACATGGTGGAATGCAGAGCAAGAATGCTGCTACTCATTCGTTTACAATACTACGTATAATGAGCTTTGCTGCTAAATTGTGAAAAGGATCCTCGTACTATAGGAGCCAAACCAGGCCGCGTATGATTCATCCCCCGAACGGGAAGTGGCGAAAGCATATGTACGACAAGTGGCGAAATGGAGCATAATCAAGTACACCTTTTTGTCGCTCATTCCTCTTGCCTGCTTGGAACGAAACAACAGTTTTGACTTTGAATGGTGGTTTGTTCAGAACAACATTTCATGTTTTACTGAATGTATGTCACCAAAAGCTGCTAGTGTTACTCCGATTCCCAAGAAATGTACAAAATATGCACATGTGCTCGACATTGGCGTTTTCATTCACTGAGAAAAAAAGTCTGTCAAACATCTATTGGACTGCGGTCGTTTTCGCGATGACTTCGTACTTTTCAAACAAAATAACATAGCAAAAATTCAGTGAGCGACTCACAGCTAATTTTGTTCACCGACACGAGACAATGTGTGTCTCCTGTAAGTCAGGACATGTTGATCAGTGACCTCAGTCTTGTGATACATTGTTCGAATATTATTTTAAAAAATATTTCAACTTGCACACTATGTCCTGAAGTGCCACTATCGTAAATTCGTTATTGAAAGTGTCATGATTATTTCTCTAAGACAGAAACTGATCTCGGTTTCACTACTGTCCAATGAACTAATAATCTCTCTGCCTTCTTTCATCGAAGGTTGTTCGGTTTAATACCATTATCCTGGATGTAATGTTCACATTTGATTGTCCATAACTTCTTAATTACTTGTCAGGGTGTGCTAAAATTCTGCAGACTTATTAAGAACATAATTGTCTTTTAATTCTGCTTTTAACATTAAAATCGCTCGTTAAGAATATGCGAACTTCTCTGGTTAGGCTTCAATACTAACTTATGTTCAAGGTGAGCAAGAATCATTGTCTGTTCTTGAAACCTTAAAGAAAAATAGCTCACAGGAAAGAAACATTGCATTCCTGCTGCGAGAAACAGTCTAAGCCACACAATAATTTTTTTAAAAATAATAATAATAATAAGTAAGTACCGATTTAAAAAAAAATATTTTTCAGTTTATTCAGTGTCCGTCTATATCTCACCAGCGAAAACATATAATTGGATGGTTTATATAAATGTATCCTTATTTTTCTCGAAAACATGATTTTGAGCTTACAATGTTTTTACCCGCAAATATTCAATTGTTTTTGTTTTCTTCATTTACTGAAAACAAAAACTGCCCTGTAGCTGATTTTGCAAGTGCTAGAACTAAAGATACTTGAGATGAAGAAAAAATGAATTTTAGTTTCGTAATATTTCGTAATAATCGAGAAAACTAAACATGTGACCGCCACTAATACTTAATAAAGTGTCTTATTTTGTAATATGGACAATCGGCAACAAATTATAGTACAGAATGTGGCATAAAAATGGGTTTTTTAAAATGCAACGAAACTGATACCGCATTTTATTATAAAAAGAAAATTACAAATACATCCACTGCACCCTTACACATTGTCATTTGTAAAATATGCATAGTTACGTTCATGTTTTGAAATGGCGTTCCACTGCCATTTTGACGTCAACGCACCGACAATCTACGACGGAAATCATCCATGACACGTTGCAACATCTGCATAGGAAGGTTTTTTTATTTTCAATACGGATTGGTTTTCAATTCTCCGTAGACTACATCAACGCACATTACACATGTGCTATCTCCTCGATAGGAATAATCGAAATTTTTTAGGATGAGCACGGACAAGCAGCCATGGTCACATCTGAACGCTATGTCAACAGGATTTTAGTTAATGTAAAGCCAAGGTTCCCAACAAAAGATGGCAGCACTATCTCCGTATATGTTTAATGTATTTGTATCGTTGCACGAAATTTCAATACTGCTCCTACAAATTCAAGCTTAGAGAGTTCAAGTTTTCAGGAAAGAAAGTTCATAACCAATTCAAGAGTTCGATCAATGCCGATTTTTAATTTTCTTTTTTGTTGATTGTTGAAAGAGCTTCATTATTATAGGTCTGGATATCCATAAGAACAATGAAGCGATTTCAACAATGAACAAGAAAGAAAATAAAAACATCGGCATGGATAGAACTCTTGAATTGTTATGAACTTTCTTCCCTGAAAGTTTGAACTCTCTCGGCTTGAATTTGTAGGAGAAGCATGGAAATTTCGTGCAACGATAGAAATACATTAAATATATACGGAGATAGTGCTGCCATCTTTTGTTGGAGATCTTTACTTTACATTAACCTTAACATACTCCTCGCACGTAAACTTGCACACTTCCCTTCAAACGAGTCATTTTGGTTCCAACAAGACAGTGGGATGTCTAATTGTGCGCAAATGTCAAGTAAAGTCCTGCTGCGACTTTTCGGAAACCGTGTCTTTTCAAGGAATGGTGACATTTCATTGTGTGCCAGGTCAGCAGATTTGAATGTTTGAGATTACTACTTCGTGTGGGAGATACTTTAAACATAAAATGTATGCAAGGCTGCAGAGCGGAGCTGATAAACAACGTCCGTACTGAAATCAGAAACACTTATATTCAACTGTTTGAACGTACAATGGACGGTTTTCGTAGCAGATTGTCCTAGATTCAAGGTCGAAATGGTGGTCACTTGCAGGACATCGATTTCAGAATATAAGTGTGGCTTTATATATTTTACAAATGGCAATGTGTAAGGGTGCAGTGAATGTGTTTATTTTTATTTTATTTTATTTTATTTTATTTTATTTTATTTTATTTTATTTTATTTTATTTTATTTTATTTTATTTTATTTTATTTTATTTTATTTTATAATAAAATGCAGTATCAGTTACATTGGATTCAAACAGCCCGGTTTTGTGCCACACCCTACTGGCATAACGAGGCAAATATTCTCTGCAATACTTGCTTGTATTCCCTCTGTACCTGTTATAGCATATAATATGTAATATTTTCTAAATTGTTAAGCTAAATATTATTAAAATATTTTGATACCTTTAAACTTAAACGTAAAATTATGCTAGCCATTTCTCGAATCAAATTAAAAGAATAAGTGAAAATTCTTGATATAATTTGATTGTACTTACAGCCAACA
Source organism: Lepisma saccharinum (assembly GCA_022664845.1). Taxonomy (NCBI): domain Eukaryota; kingdom Metazoa; phylum Arthropoda; class Insecta; order Zygentoma; family Lepismatidae; genus Lepisma; species Lepisma saccharinum. The sequence goes on along the minus strand of JAGDQP010012971.1, from coordinate 42,219 downwards.
TAACAAAGAAAATGGTTGCCCAACCCACAGATCCCGGAAGTTTTAAAACAACTTCTGGATAGGTTAAGAAAACTAAGCCAGGTCCGCTCTTGACAACATCTGCCACAGATGCTGATTGGGTGAAAGCGATGTAGCCAAGGATAGAGAACGTTATGGAACCCGCCAGCAGACATGTTAACGTGTTCACTATACACGTAATGATCGCATCTCTGGAAATAAACATTATTACAAATAGTTCATTCTTCAAGAAAAGTTTAAAGTAAGGAACACGGCACCTCATATACATTCAGCATTCATAAGTTACGGTTGCCACACATCTAGAATATAAAGTTACATTTAAAATCTATATCTAATCCGAAAAATTTAATATTGTTATTTTCTTTACGTTAAAAGTACCAAATATTTTCCAGTTGAAAAATTCATATTTTAATCGTTGCAGAAACAATGTAATATTCACTTAAAACTTTACAGAAAATGTAATAATTCTACAACACAAAAAGAAACCAACTGGCCGAAGTCGTGGGAAACCTACGGTCAGCCATGAGACAGTCAACCGAGAACAGGCGACATACGCACTACGTTGTCTTCTTTAAAATTCTCACTGTATTTAACACCTCTATTGTAATTCAAAATGCAAAACCTGCGCTTCATATATATATATATATATATATATATATATATATTGAATGAAGTTTTATGTTCATTCTTAAATAAAAAAAATCCAAAAAGAAAAAAAAATAACAGGTACCGGAACTGATACATTTGTTTCTCGTAAGGTGGAACGTCCCAATTTATCTAAGTCTATCCTGGTTCCGTGTACTGTACAAACGGTTTACTTGTGACGGTCTGAACCAAAGATGCAAAATGGCCATAAATAAATTCAAGTTGAAAATTCAAAGAATATTAAAAGATCTACTAGTAAATTATATCAGTATAAAAAAAAACTTTACGGGGTAAGGGGAAGAGTGACGCAAGAATTCTGCTCATAAAAAAAGCGATATCCATTTTACGAGTGACTTTGTTTGTGTCACTATGGTGGAAGTGTTTCCTTTGTAATAAAATTAAGAGACTTAGCATCCTCCCTTCCGCCATAGTGACACAAACAAAGTTACTCACAAAATAGATATTACTTCTTTTGTTAGCAGAATTCTTGCGTCACTCTTCCCTTTACCCCGTAAGGGTTTTTTATTTTGATATCACTTATTTTGTAAGGCTGCCTATTAAAAAAATGCATAGTATTCATAAAATAAGGTCGATTTTCGACCATGATAGGCTCCGTATCTCAAAAATGGTAACTCCTATCAACAAAATAAGCATCAATTTGCCTCTACGAGGTCCGCAATGAACCATTTTTTGCTAAGCAAAAAGGCAGACAGAATGACAGAGGTCCTTTTCTATCATTTTTGAAAATTCTGTGACTGAGCTAAAAGAAAAAAGTCATAACTCTTGAACCCCTTCACCGATTTTGACGTGTGATACACCGTTTGAAAGGTATTGAAGCATAGATTACGATTCCGTAAGTTGTGGCAAACTATATGGGCTGGGGTCAGTGCTACCACCAGAAATGTGAAATTCTAAAAAAAATTTGAACCGCCCTAGGGGGTCCCAGAGATGTTCTATCAACCCAATTTTTCTTCTATGTCTTAGTATAGAAAAGAACTTTCAAATGCAAGTTCAAGCATCAAAATCGGACTTATACTTCGCTAGATCCGATGTTAGCTGTATATATGTGAGTGCTGCTAAGAGACTCGTTTCTTAGCGTCACTCGAAGAACTACCGTCCTTCATGATGCGTTTCAAATGTTTAGTCTTTTTGAAATTGTACTAAAAAAAATGAACAGAAAATAGAATTTTGAAAAACATTTTGAATATTGTGCTAACTTATATATTAATGTAGTTTAAAATAAAATTGTTATTATATTTTCAAATGCCAAATGTTAATACATTCAATGAGGGGGAAAAAAAGAGGGGAAATGGTGGGAATATGGAACGGGATTGTAATATAAAACTACTTGTCACAACTTACTTGAAAACGACATGCATTTTATAGTCGGTCGCACAAATGCACGGTTTTAGTTCCTTTCTACGTGAGAGCGCACTTTGTCTGAGTGAGGCTTCTAAGTTAAGTTTTCTTGTTACTAAGAAACTATTTATAAGAAAAGTGTTATGAATAGTGTTCTTATCCTAGTAGACGTTTTGCACAAAATAGATGCAGGACTAAGAATAGTGTTAACCCAAAGGATTAAATCTGTAATAAAATATACGTTAAGATATGTCTACGTGTACATTTTTCGGATTGTATGAAAAGTGGCCGGTGACGATAATACGGAACACTTAAACATTTCTGAAAATAGAAGTATCTAACATGCATACCAAGTATCTAATCAAAACACAAAGAAGTTATAATTTCTGGAATATTACGAAAGGCATAAGCAAGTTAGAACTAAAGCGAATGTTCTACTTAGTACATAAAGTGAGAATGAAACTGGAAGTGTTATTGTAAAAATAATGAGAAATCAATATTTTCTCGAACTTAAGATGTAGAATAAACTTGGCGAGAAAGCAGTCTGGAGATTTGATGCTAAATGTCAATTTTTGAGGTAGAATTTAGATACTTGAAGTGCTCACTTAATGCTCCTTTTTAGGCTCCCTCGCCTTTTTCTTTTTGAAAATAATGGAAAGATGAAATACAATATTACAATTTTGGAAAGTACCAGATGTGTAAATATGAAACCGGAATTTGTGCATAGACGGCGTTAGGTGTCATTGTGGTTACCGTAAAACTGCGTCCTTGGCGCCACTTGCTTGTTTTGACTGCTGATAACGATTTGCAACTCACAACCAGATAAGTTTCATGTCTTAGTGTAGTGTTTAATAGCGTTGAACATGGCGCAATTTGTACCTACAAACTACGATGTGCGGACAGCATTGATTTTTTGTTACCATTTGAAGAAAAATGCTGCAGAATAGCATCGCGTGCTTGTCGAAGCTTACGGTGATCATGCTCTTGGTAAGTCACAGTGCTATGCGTGGTTTACAAAATTTAAAAGTGGCGATTTTGATGTGAGAAACGAAGAACGTGGAAGACCACCGAAAAAGTTTGCAGACAGCGAATTGCAAGCTTTGTTGGATGAGGATGACGCTCAAACACAACAACAACTCGCGGATCAATTAAATGTGACACGAGAAGCAGTTTCCATACCTTTAAAAGCCATGGGCAAGATTCAGAAGGTGGGAAAATGGGTTCCACATGCATTGACTGAACGACAGCAGGAAAACAAAAAAAAACACTTGCGAAATTCTGCTCGCCAGGTACAAAAGGAAATCCTTTCTCCATCGAATTGTGACTGGTGACGAAAAGTGGATCTATTTCGAGAATCCTAAGCGTAAAAGATCATGGGTAACTCCAGAAGAACCGGCAACTTCGACTGCAAGACCAAATCGCTATGGACGGAAGACCTTTGTGTTTGGTGGGATCAGAAGGGAGCTGCTATTATAAACTGCTAAAACCTGGCGAAACCGTTAATACCCAACGTTACCGACAACAAATGATCGATTTGCATCACGATTTGCGTGAAAAACGACCAGACCAAAGACAACATAAAGTGATTGTGCTTCACGATAATGCACCCTCCCACACAGCAAAACCGGCCAAGGAAACGATTGCGACGTTTGGCTGGGAAATCCTTCAGCATGCGGCTTACTCACCAGACTTGGCGCCTTCCGATTTTCACTTATTTGCATCCATGGGACACGCACTTGCTGACCAGCGCTTTACATCTTACGAAAATGGCTTGATGACTGGTTTGCAGCACAAGAGACACAGATTTTTTTCGTCTGGCATCCACACATTGCCGGAACGATGGCAGAAATGTATCGCTAGCGATGGCCAATAATTCGAATAAAATAATTCTTAGCATTGTCATCCAATCACTGTGTCTTTTCTGTACATACATTCCGGTTTCATATTTACGCACCTGGTAGGCTCATTGGTGCTTATGAAACTCTGTGATACGAAGTTGAAAGTGTTTTAAAGAATTCAATTTTAGATTAGTTATTTGACGGCCCATCTTATGACGACATAAGCTGGGCCCTGAAATAACTAAGATAGAATTTAATTCTTTAAAACACTTTTAACTTAGTACCACAGGGTTTCATAAGCACCAATGAGCCTACTTTCCAAAATTGAAGACCTGAATTGAAAAGCATCCCAAGTCCACTGAAGTATATTTTTCAGGAGAAACGAAAAACAGTCCAAGATCTTCGTATGTTATCCAATTCAACGAAAATTATTTTGTGTTAAAAAAAGGTTTCTGTGGTGTGGTGGGATTAGGATGTAATATTTATAGAAGTGGATATCCCTTGGAACATAGATACCGACGAATAGAAAAATGCAAATACGAAAGAAGTGGACTTGGGATGTTTTTCAATTCAGGTCTTCAATCATAATATTGTATTTCGTCTTTCCATTATTTTCAATAAACGAAGAAAGTCATGGGGGAGGGGAGTGAAAAGAAGCGTTAAAGTGGGTGATGTGTCCAATATGGTGCACATGTTACGTATTCCGGTTTCGAAAAACTTTTATATCCGTGATTTTTGAACAGAAAATCTTGTGTGTGTTTTTTTTAACCCAACAGAGTTCCTAAATCTTTGTGATCAAGGTTCTTATTTGGTCGAAGAAGAATGAAGAAAGATAGCAAAACTATTTTTTTTTATATAAAAACGTTGGTTACATTTACACAGAACAGCTTAAATAACGATTTATTTAGGTCAAAAATTTAAAAGACATACATATACTTAGATATACAGGGTGTCCCAGAAATAATGACGCAAACTTTACATCAAAACAAGAAAAAAAAAGTTCCTTTGAAGAAGTTCAAAATTATTAGTAGTTTCAGAGCTACAGGCACTCAAACTCACGGCAGCATCGTCACAAATGAGAAATTACGTCATAGCTCGACATATAATGACATAAGCGGTGTCGGTTTAACAAATCACACTCAAAAATGTACCCGATACATTTATTTAAGGAATGTTTGTTATTGAGAGAGTGCCACATAGACACATTACGTAACCTAAGAATTTCATTGTGAAGAAATTAAATGGTTTAATAGGGCAAGCGTAGAAATTTCCTCTCCACTGCATTCCCCAATCATAAACATAAAACTTAAATAGATGTATTGGTACTATACTTGGACTTGGAGTGCGATTTACTAAACCGATACCGTTTACGTCATTGCTTGTCAACAAGTGTCGTAATTTGTGACGGTGCCGCAGTAACTTGGAGCGTCTTTAGCTGCAAATATTAAGCAGATTTCGGAATTTCTTAGAAGAATTTTTTCTTGGTTTGATGTAAATAATCCCCTCCCGAAATTTGCACCATTATTTCGGGACAAGAAAATATAATTTCAAAAAAATTTCTAATGAATTCCAACAATTGAAGAGTACTGGAAAAGAAGAGAGATGCCAAAGCAAGGTGATACACATTATAAATCTAACTGTCCCATTTACTCCCATTTGTAAAATCTAAAAATTGTTATAACTTGTTGATTATTTGCGCTTTTCGAATGGAACTTTTCTAGTGATTAGCTTTCACTATGTGGTACTTATTACAAGTGCAAACTCTTATTTTTTTAATGGACATCTCCCCTTCTTTCCCTATACTCTTCATTTTTCATGTTACAATTCTACTTTTCAACAACCCAATTTTAATAATAATGTTAAAGTCTTTTAATCATATTTCAAGAATTTCTTAATATGTTGACTTGGGACATTAATTACGTAAAGAGATCGGACATGTAACAATTTATCCGACATAGAAAAGCTTTTAATGCTCAATTTATAACCACAAACCGAAAAGTGGTCCATATGATCACCTTCTCCCCTACGTAAATAATAATAAAACGGGACTGGACAACTGGATTCTTGAAACATGTTCTGTAATGCATTGTGCTACTTCGGATACTTAATATATCATATTTGGAATACTATTACATCCACAGGGCCACAATAGAGCTGCGGTGGCTCGATGGTAGAGCGCTCACCTCTGATTCTAGGGGTCTTCGGTTCTATCCCTGCTTGAGCTATGTGGGCTTTGTGGTGGACAAACACCGTATGCGTGGGTTTTCCCCGGATACTTACGTTTCCTCCCACTTTCTTCATTCCACCAATTCATCCCATCATCATCCATCCGGCCTGAACCAAAGTTGGCTAAAGACCTTAAAAATTAAATTCAAATTAGCAGGGCCACAATATATTACAAAGCACTATAACATTTCAGTCGTTTAGTCCTGTTTGATCATTATTTGCGAAAAATCAGTGTGGGCTCATTCTTATGTAGTGTGAGTAGAAGGAATGCAATTAAAATGGTGGAAATAAAAACTAATAAGTGAGCAGTAATAACCTTGAAGTAAACCTTCAACTCCAAAAAGAAACTCACCGAAAGCATTAAAATAGTGAATAACTGGACTAGAGAACAGAAAAGAATAAAATTTTACTCCACTTTCCATTCTGCTTTCAAAGCGTGGTACACATAAAGCAAAGCTCCGAACTAAATAAACACAAGAGTGGCCGTAGCTCAGTTGGTAGGGTGTTCGCTTTGCAGTTGGAAGGCCCTGGAACCGATTAAGACCACCGGCATCCTGATTGAAGTTTTTGCGTAAAATTTCCTCATTTACCAAGGTAAACGCTAGGATGGTACCTTCAAACTAGAGCTTGGTAAAATACTTCCAATATCATTTCTCCTCCTCTATCCCGGCCTGAGGCGAGAGTGCCTAAATGCCACAAATAAGTTCAGATTCAAACAGGATAGAGCACTTTTGTAGCTTAGAAAGCGAGATGATGATGATGTAGACAAAATAAATGAGTTCAAGATATCGTGGCATTAGGGGAGTCCTTTGTTGTAGAATTATTGGGTCTCGTTTAATATCTGAATTAAAAAATATGTATATAACTTGTGAAAATGATTTAAGTTCTAGGTTTATTGCAAAGGTCTTACGCACACCCAAATAAAAGTTTATAGCACAGCCGATGAGAGTAGTACTTATAGTTTAAGTTTAGGTATTTAATTGACGCATGAGTACTGTGAACAACAAATAGGAAAGTTTGAAGATTAAACTTGAAAAAAAAAAAAAAAAGATTACATTGCGTTTACTTTGTTTCAGCTACTGTTTGTTCATTCTAAACTTGAATTATCGCTGTTGTGAAATAATATTATCGCCTCTTCTCTTGTTGGTTTTTTGCATGTAATTATTCTCTTATCACTCTGAAGTCATAATTTGCTTTACGTCACCTGTGATAATTCATGGGAAAAGTTCACCTTATCGCTACTAGATGGCAGACAGGATTCATTATGTTCTATACAGGTTGTATGTTTCCGCAGCTAACGATGTGTTCAGAAATTGTATTCGGATGTAGAACCGCAATAAGAGCGCTCACGTAGAAGTGTTACCTTTTAACATAACCCCTCGCGTCTACTGACCAGAATTCTGTAAAGCGGGCGGAAATAATGCAATAAAAAATACTGCTTCAATACTTTGAATTTTCTACTCATTAATATAATACAAATACAGTATTCTATTAGAGCTTAAGAGATTGAGATCGGTACAACGGGGAGACCACGTCAAGAAGAAACACTCGATATATCGATAATGGACTTTTTTTTAGCGTCGTCAAAGAAGTGTGCATCACCACACTACAGAGCATGGGTTTAGCTGCTGCTCATCATTGCAATGCACATTAACACTGTGTAAGGTGATGATACTTGACGAAAACTGTGTAGTAATCATATTGTAAATTAAACTGCTACTTTCTTCTTTTTTTAATAGTAACACGAAATTAATACGCAGGACGGGTGGCCGAGCGGTCTGCGGCGGTAGGCCATCGGCTCGAGGGTCCCAGGTTCGAGTCCCGGAAGAGGCATGGGTGTGGATTTTAACAGCTAAAGGGCGAATCGTGGCAGGCCGAAGTCCAAAGTTACTAGACTGGCCCATATAAAAATAAATTTTACGAAGTTAATACAACCTTTCCTTTTATGTTCCTATGTAAGATGTAAGTTCTATTCAATGTTTGTTATGAAACGCATAAATAAGTTATACCAAAGTGTGATATAAAATGTTACCAGGCAGGCACTAATAAATCTATTCCAAAATTGGAGCGAAACTCCCCAATTGTTTTTCGTGTATAAAAAGCTCTATTACCGCCCACACAAATTAATTTTGTTAATTAATTAATTTATTTTATAACAAGTTAGGAGGAGCTCAGTCGCGAGACTGTGCACATGTGCTACCGCCAGGTTTCAGCAGATTTGGATTATCAATGTTCTGTTGAAAAAAATGCGGCAAGACCTTTCCAACAACACCTTAACCGCTTTCTAGCCCTAGTAGTTCCTAACTTATAAACTGCCCTATCTCCAGAACCGGCCCTGTAATGTGTATTAAATATACGGATTTGAACTAGTCCTGCCGAACCTTTCCAATGACATCTCAACCACCTTCTCCAGTGGTTCCTAAGCTGGAAATTTCCCGCAGAAAAACTCGAGAAGAATCCCTGAGATCTGGATAAATGATGCGGGTTTGAACTCGTATTACTGAGACATCTCCAGCTACACCACAACCAGCTTCCTAGCCCTAATCCCAGGTAGCACACATGCGTTGAAAATACGTAGATTAAACGTTAGTACGGAAACGTTATTTAAACTTTGTAAATGGACCGAAATGGCCGCCTGTTAAAACTGATTATTCGACGTTGAATAATGATTGAGAAGAAACTAGTTGAAATCAAGAAGCGGGCGATGAAGAAACGGGTTCAGTTGGGCAAAATAGATCATGGTTGTTTACTGGTATACACACATTTAGTTGCATTTTACACGTTGCTTTCATCATGATATACAGTATTAATTTTCCAACAGTAAATTATCGAACTGTCTGCTGTGGGTTGGAAGCTGGAACGTTCTACACTCGTCGTTGGTAGCTCATCACCTTATCCCCTCATCCACGGATCTACCTTCAAAGTCACTACTCTTTTACGGTATTTGTAATAACAGGCAGTCTATAATGCAGTCGCCACAAATCCAGAAGCGTTGCTTCACCACACCATCATGTAAGAATAAGAATAAAGAATACTTTTTCTTTCTTTCTTTGTTACGTGCATTTTTCCTTCTTTAACACTTTGACCATCGCTGCACTATTAAATTTGAGGGGTACACGGGAAGAACGATCAAAGCCCAGTTTTGAAAGTTGTGAGAAAACCGCATTTTAAGGTGTAAAAACTTGAATTTGACATTATTTTTACCCTTAGACATCTTTGCTTTAGGTCGAAGAAATGCCTATAGGCCAAAAATAACTTTAAATTCAAGGTTTTACAACTGAAAACGCGTTTCATCTCACAACTTTCAAAAATGGACCTTGATCGTTCTTCCCGTGTATCCTTCATTTCTATTTTTCAATAAGTGCAGTATGTCGGCTTAAAAAAATGCATATAAAGCGAAATCTATGTCATAGTTGAAAACACTTCATATTAACGCCCTATTAACGAAATTAAATGTTCGTTGAAATATAGTTTAAAATTCAATTTGTTTTCAACATGTAACTGAGAACATGAGAAACGTAGTTAATTTAATTGTATCCACTTTTAAGCACAATTTTTTATATAATTGACTTGGAAAAATAATCTAGAGCACAGTTCAATATAATAGTTTTAAAAACACGTCACATTAACGTCCTATCAACGAAATCAAATTTTCGTAGGAATATAGATTGAAATTCAACGTGTTTTCAACATGGAAAAGTGGACACAAAATAATAGTTAATGGCATTTAATTAGTTTTTAATTACAAATTTTGTTCCATTAAATTAGAAAGAATCCAATGAAATGAAATCTTTATCTTAGTTGAAAATAACAGTTGAATCCACGTTGAACTAATATCTTTTCAACAATATCAAGTCTTTGTTGAAATCTTTTTTCAACCGATAACGGTTATTCAACGAAATCAACCAAAAATCAACGTTCAAAATACGATTGTGTGCTACTGGGGAATAGTTCCAAAGTTATACATTGCTCCCTATCTTTGGAACCCCACTGAAATGTGTATGGTGTGTTTTATCTGGTCCTGCCAAGATCTTTCCAAGGACATCTCAACCACCTTCCTAGCCCTAGTAGTGACTGAGTTGTCGACAGACGGACAGAACGGTTGTATAAGGCTTGACAGCACTAACTGCTGAAGTGTAAAACCTACAGAAATTCAAAATAATAGTTCGGCGGCAAATACATTGCCAAAATGTATTAATGTAACACGAATAAATTGGGCTGTAAAACATACCATGGTGTATTTTGTATTAGCAACCAGTACGGTAATATGTGTCATAAGTTTTGTAATTAAGATTCTTCAAGGCTTTTCAGAAATCAGTAGCTAATTTTCTGTCATCAGATAATCTTGGTGTATTTGCTGAGATCTGATTGACAACACACCTTTCACTGATTAGTCGTGATAAAGCTGTGCGTCTAGAAATGTTCACATGACATGGCAATTCAACCCAACATTAATATGAAATAAGACAAAAATTGCAAATGTTTAATTATCAAAATTTTGATTTTTACATAACTAACAAGGAACCTACTTGAGTGTGAGGTTGCAAAAGTAATTTCTAGTAAGCATCTTTTAAAAGTGTTGATATAAACAATGGGAACAGCTGCTAATGACTCACCATGTGCCTAGAAGAAAGACTGAATAACGCACAGAGCTGCCGTCTATGGAATATATGCGTTAAATTTCACAAAATGGACATCATCGACGTTCACAAAATGTTCAAAACAAACCTTTAACTTGCACCATGAGCATGGAATGAAAAAGGATGCAACACAATGATGACAAACATTCGCGCCAGGAAGATTAGAGGCGAACACCTTGTGAGTTATAAAGCGTTCAGGACCATCAGCTAGGTATCCACTCCTATGGAATACATGAGAATCATATTAGTAGGCCTATAAAGTGGTGACGAAAACTGATGGCATGCAACCGATTCTTTATGCATTCCATAGCAGTGGATACCTAGCCGATCGTCCTGAACGCTTTATAACTCACAAGATGTTCGCCTTTGATCTTCCTGGCGTGAACATTCGTGATCATTGTGCATCATCCTTTTTCATTCGATGCTCTGTGAACAACGTCGATGATGTCCACTTTGTGAAGTCTAACGCATACATTCCTAGACGGTAGCTCTCTACGCCTCCCGTACCTTCATTTTCAGGCACGTGGCGAGTCATTAGCAGCTAATATTTTGCTGTTTCCATTGTTGATACCAACACTTTTAATTAATGCTTACTAGAAATTGCAATTGCGCCCTCGCACTCAAGTAGGCTCCTTGTTAGGTTTACATTGTATCAGTGTCCCATGTATCTTATTAATGTTATTGAAGTATAAAGTTATTATAATAAATTATATTTTTAACCAGAGTATTTAATTCACTTGTTTTGTCTTTCATTTCCTCAAATTTATCTTTTCAATAGTTTGTCATCTATCAGCTTCTGACAATATTTGTCCGTAGCGTGTCCGTTCTGAAAATAGTTACTTTTTATATCAGTAAAGCAAATTACACAAGAAAACTGCAATTTGCGTGTAAATGCCATGCTTGTTAATGTCACACGTAATTAAAATTTTATTAACACGCGCTGGCTTACATTAGTTAGTGCTACGATGCTATGAATGTGGCCATTTCGATTTGTTAGTCTTACATGAAAAGTTTCTATTAGTACGTTCTGACGTATATAGTTTCAATAAATGTAGCCATGAGAGAAACGAAACATTATTATTTTCAAGTAGCCGTTTCTTCGCGACATATACAATGAAGAAGAACGCAATATTACTTCTTAGCGTCTTCAGGAAACAGGTAATTTTAACATCACACTTTCCTCTCATTTCCAAACATAGAAAATACGTATAAACTCTTAGCATCTGTTAACTAATATTATTTCTCACATGGAATGGCATGATCTATCATTTAACACCTCTTGTCTCAGACTGTTTTAGAGGAACATTTTAACTAATGAACCTTTCTTTTAGAGGAAAAAGTCTTTGTTATAACTTTACAAGGACAAATACTAATTAAACGTTATACAAATAAGTTTTACTTCTCCGTAGTTACACCTAAGAAATGTATGTATTCATTTCCATTCAGGTTTTGTACACCCGCGTGATTTTGTGATTAAGGTCTTTCAACATACGTAGGTGGCTATTAGATTCATGCTGGGTAGATTCAAATCCTGCTTACACGAGGTTTTATCGGAAAATAAGAGGCTCTCGTAATATTCATTATATTGTATTCTCCCGTGCTGTGAACAAATTACAGCCTGTTCTGAGAGAAACATCAAAGCTCCTAACGTGAGTGGTCCCTTGTCTACAAAACAGTCTACCCCATAACAACGAAGTTAAATACATAATTTTTTACATTGACAGAAGAAGAAACAAGAAGATAGTTGAGACTTTCGCATAACTACCAAACATCAGTTAACAATCAGGTACAATTCTATATAAGACTCACTTGCTCAGTCCGTTAAAAATCTATATTGTATAATAGAACTTACTCCATACATTGAAAAGTCAAACTTCTACCTTGCTTTTGAAAACATGTCGGATCTCATATTACTCAAGACCTGCACAAAGAGACCAACGTTCTGCTCAAATTAACTATACACTTTGTGTGTATTTCTACAAAATTATTACAGTAGTCAAAAGATAGTGATAAAATACTGACGTGCATTATGTAGTTATACCCTTTTCCGCTTCTTAACATTTTGTTTGCGTTTACGTGGAATCAACAGTATTTAACTGTAATAATCTCACCCAGGTAATTGCTAAATTAAAGTATTGAAAGGAAAGTAGATGATATACGCATCATAGCAGTAGTGTGTAAGATTACTCAGAGGCTATACGGCTTATACCTCCGTATACCCTCGACTATAGCCTTGTGTATGGGGTACTACCGTACTAATTCGAGTGTGATTTGCTCTTACGCCATCTTGTCAAGATCTGATTTCATTTGTGACGATGACGCCTTAACTTTGAGCTCTTGTAGTTCTGAAACTAATCAGATTTCGGAATTTCTTCAAAGGAACTCTTTTCTTGGTTTGATGTAAATAATCAGCTCCCGAAGTTTTCACCATTACGGACGCCTTGTATACACGTGTCACCATTCATACCAAATTTTGTATACATGTGCAGTAAGTACTGGAACAAGTCGTAGAGACAGTTCCGGTCGGGTATTGCGGCCCAGCTGTGAGTGTAGCCAACTTATTTTAAAACAAAATTAATTTTGCAATCTTTTCTAGATTGTTGGCTCATTGAATCTTCAGATGTCATCAAGAGATCCTGAGAGGCTTGGCTATTATTGCTAGAATCACAGTGCTCACTTCGGTACACATACGTACTTTTCCTTCGTGTTTAGGAATTACGTAGGAATGACGTCATGTATGCACTATGGCAAAGTGTAAGAGATATATGCATTGGTTTGCTTGTGCAACGTGTCAGACTTAGAAAATGTGCCGGAGGCCATTTTCTATTACTTTGAGTGTATATAGGCATTGCGTCGTCAAGGGAGATTCAATGGGTCGCATACCATCCTACCCAAGGCAAATCTAGTTTGTTCCATTTTGAAAGTGGAAATAAATAGCGAAGATTTTAATCCTAAAATAAAAAAGCTATCTTATAATAAAGAAGTTTATATGTGAATCTATAAAGTTACAAACTTCACAACAAGCTACTGATTCAACACAACGGAGAATATCATACGGCACTAGCACTACGGTATCACAGTGTTGAATCAACATTGACAACACATCCATTGTGTTGAATCATCGAAATAAACATCATTTCTGATTAGATTTAACACCAAAAAAATGGTAGTCGCCCTAAAACACCGAAAAGTATTGGATTAAAGAGCAATTCTTGCTATGAGTTCTGAAAACTTGTTCATTTTCAACTTAGAAGCACTGGCAACTTCCTCGTGCTCTCTTGGGAAATATTCTTGCAACGCTAAAGTAATGTACGGTAGTAATTGAACGCTCAGTGTTGTACTCTGATACTATACATATTAAGGCTGCCAATTCAAGGCATGTCTTAAAATAAAATAATCCCCTAATACTAAACAGGAGAAAGACATAGAATGTGACCAGTGAACATATTTTCTTAACTATCTATTATGTTTACCTGTAACAATTGTGGTGGAAATCATTGTAGGATCCCAAAGCAGGAAGAGCCCCTGTGCCTACACTGTACCCAAAGAAAATTTGAGTAGCTCCATCTATCCACGCCGAAGCACTGGCTAATTTAGACCAATCAGGAGTTACAAAATATTTTAGTCCGTCCATGGCGCCATCTAAAGTCACTCCACGAATTAGCAACACAAACATAATGACGTAGGGAAAAAGTGCCGTGAACCAGATAATCTGAAATTAATAACAAAAATACATATGACTGAACATTACAGGTTGTGTAAAACGTTCATTATCTATGTTAAAATATTACTTATAGAGAACGATATGTTTAAACTTATAGAAAACAGTATATTTCTTAAAACTGCTCCAAAAATAATAGTAAGAATGTGCGTTCATTCGAAATAAATATTAACACAAAATGAATACAACTAAAACTGATTTCTCTAGCAACACAAAATGTATAGAACTAAAAGATTATTTGTTATCTATTAATACGAAGTTTATGCAACTGGAAGGTAGTTCATCGGTTAATACAAGATGTATGTCATGAAGACTAACTTATCTATGATCTCTATATTTATGTTACTGAACGCTTATTTCTATACAGCTCAAGACCCAGAGAAAAATCTACAAGGGAACAAAAGAGGGTAAGCCCCCCCGGGAGGCAAACAGCTAAAAGTAAAAGCTCCTAAAAAAAATTGCATATTAAATTTAAATTGACCTAAACGTGTTCAAAATTTCAATACCGGCGCACTAAGATATTTTTTAATGTTATTCCGTACAACCTACTTTCATCTCTAAAATTCAAAACCGCGATTCAAGTCAGATAGTCGGGTCTACTGCATTACTGGAGTTAGTACTAGCGATGCCACAATAGGCTCCAGAGAAGATAACAAAAGCACACCACGTGATGCGAGACAATGTTGTGGCCGTCGCGTCGGACGGCCGTGTTGTTTGACTAAAAAAACGATGGAAAGGGCGGTAAAATTTAACTTTCCCCCCATCTAGATCCGACACTGTCAAGACCTATTTGTATATTAATACAAAATTTATGTAACTGATGGCTTATATTTAAATTACCAGAAAGTCTATGCAACTGAAAACTTAATTACCTACCAGTATAAAATGTATGTTGTCCTAACACCTAATTTTCCTATTAGCCAGGCACGTACCCAGAAATTTTTCGGAGGATGTCTAAAAGTCAAAGGCACTTCACCAATACTAGTCGAGGCATAGACTGAAATTCTTCTGAACTGATATGATTTTAAGAAATATAATTTTATGTCTACAGGTTGTTTCATCGAGAAGCCGAACGTATTTGAATATTTACACACATCTCCCAAAAGGAACTATTGGTAATAGAATTCTTAAAATGTGTTAAAGTAGTTTTGTGCTCCATATTCTAGCTTGAACATTAAAAGACTACATTTTAGTTACCCTGGAATCTCACAGGAAAAATACTTCAAAACTCAGCCTTTAGACTAGTTATTCGATAAGTTATTTACAAGATTTATGCGCTGCTTGTTTTTAGATACTGAAATAAATACACAACAATTTAAGATACACAGCGTTAAAAATAATGGAGCACTCTAGTATCAATGAAAAGCTTGCGATATTTATATTAAAATGTTTCTTACTTGAAGCTCAAAAGGTGCATATCTGCTCTAAAAAACGGATTGCACAGGCTTTAATTAAGCGTATTCCATTCTAAAAGATATCGAGAACATCAAGAAAAAGATCCTGCTGGCACAGTAATTTAAGGACTGGTGATTTTATTACTGGCGTAAGTATTTACGTTTCTACAGCAGTATTGAAATGTGAATGCATGTTTGAACTGTGTAGACATTGGTTATCAATCTGCGTTACAGCGAAAATTTAAATGTGTCGCTTCTTCAAATGATACGTTCAATTGTTTCAGAAGCTTTCAGACGCAGCTAATTCCGGACGAATGGGACGGAGACTCCCTGGACAACTTCTCTTGACGAGTCCTTGTTTTTAGCTTAAAGTGTAGCTGAAGGCTTATTTATATTAACACACAATTTGTGCAGCTGAATGTCGCTCTTTCGTCGTATTCTAAAATACACAAAGGTGTGAATTTAACCAAAGATAATGAAGTATTCATATCAAACATCTAAAAACTAAGGCGATATTTTCAAGTTACCTAAGATAGACATGCCTTTTGCCTTCTTCAATACGTAGATACAGAAAGCACTATCTGATCTAGGGCATCTTGGAACCAAAATACGATCTTAAATTTTCTTACAATGTGTTTGAATATCAATTTTAAAAAATATGTGAAATCATAATAATAACTGTACCTTTCCACTTTGGCTAAGACCTTTCCAGATAATAAAATAGACAAGAATCCATCCTAGAAGGAGGCAACCAGCTAATTCCCATTGCATGCCACCGAGATTCTCCATGCCTTCCGTTATCCTTAACACGCGTTTTCTGTTAACCACAAGAAAATATGGAACAATAATTAGAAAAATAATCATACATTTTATATACGAGGGTTAAATGAAAAGTAATGTACCTACCTCCGATTTTCTAATTCTACAAAAGCTAAACTATTTCAATGAATAAAAAGTAAAACGTTTACTTAAACTTACTCTCTTTATTTTCAATATTAGCTTACTTCAAAGTCTTATGCGTCTCTCCTTCTTCCCTTCTCCCCTTCTATCAATACAGCATGGGTGGGGGAAGCGTAAATGCGTGGGCACATAATGGCAACAGTAAAGGTGAAGATCTCCATGAATGTGTAAGTTTGAATCTGAATTTATTTTTAAGGCCTTTAGGAAACTGGCTCAGGCCGGATGGATGATGATGGGATGATTGGTGGAATGAAGAAAGTGAGAGGAAACGGGAGAACCCTGAGAAATTCCACGCACACGGTGTATGTCCACCACAAAGCCCATATGGCACGAGCAGGGTTCGAACCGATGACCGAAAGCACCAGAGGTGAGCATTGAGCCACAAGCGAAAACATGTAAGTAAAACTAGACAAAAAGCAATTTCGTCAGCACATCCTTTCACGCCATGTAGTAATGTTGTACCTTCTGGGACAAAGTAAATTCAGCAAAATGTTGTGCTCAATAAAACACTGACTCCAAAAACACTTCGAGGTTGTGTAGATGGTATGTAGAGAAGAACTAGCGATCTGGAGCATTGAAGACAATGATCTTGTCCCCACAAACGAAGTTGACTCCCATTGACCTCTCGTCAGAGGAGCAACGTAGACCGCAAGCAATATGAAGTGTGCTAGCTTCAGTTACAGTGTAAACTGTTCCCGATGGTTTGCCATTTATTTATTTGTATTTTGTATTGTTTCAAATATATATTAATGCACAATTACAAATGAATAACTAGAAAATGGTCAAATGATGTTTACATTCAGGTGACTTTATACTTTCTGATGATAGTGTACAGAATCGCAGAAGTACATTATTTTATTTGAAGATTCCAGGGGAGAAACTTAATATGCCCAAAATTACTGATTTTCTGCCGTTTACCTACTATAGTTTTAGATTACTCTAATGAATTTGACAACAAACTGACAAGCCCAGAGATGTTTCGAGATCTTGAAAACTTATACCTGAGAAACCTCTTACAAGTCCATGCAAAGCAGAGGAGTATTCTGACAAGTCCTAGGGATCTAATGGGAAATTTATTGTGTCTTTGATGTCTGTCCTGTAAAGCTATAATGGTAAATGCAGCCAATTGTCATTGTTAGGATTAATTTGGCTGCTTTTAGTTTCTCTATGGAGTGAGTTTTGAAAGGAGTTTTACCTAATTGTGTGTTATTATGGATATAGAAGAGAGTGACTCTTCTGTTCAGGAAGAAAATATGCTTTCGAAGAAGCTCACCAAGAAGAGGAAGAGGTTCGGTTGTATTACTGATGCTACGAAATAATACGACTAAAATTAGATGAAACAGAAAACCCATGTAAGTGTAAAAATACATGTTTTGATATTGTGAATGAGGAATAGTGATGTACAGACCGGGAAAGAACCGAAAAGTTTAGGGAAAACACGGATGAGGCAAAAAAAACCAACCTAATTTTGACGAGTTCTTTTCTTCTTTTTCATCACGAATATTCATTATTTAGCAGATCGTGGATGAGTTTCACTAATTTCCGTTAGAAACTGAATCGTTACGTAAAGTAACTTTAAGAAGTTTGAAAGACATTCTTGACGAAGGTTAGTGAAACTCACCACTTACAAGCTTTTCTCTCTCTGAATTGTGACCATGAAACTATAAGCTAGCGAAAATATAGTTGAATGTGTTACAACGATCGGATTATCGTTTGATTGCAGAAAATGGCGTGATAACAATTTATAGTGTATTTTATTTTCTAGGACACTGGTTCTATGAACAGAATGACAAAATTCTGAAAATAAAATGTAGTTTTACATATAGAAAATAATAAATTTTGATCATAATACTCTCAATTAAATATTTAGAATATTTTGTAATTATTTAATAACCGATAGATCAATACAATGTTTTCAGATACTCTTAGTATTGTAATTTAGAATAACAAATATTTGTAGTAGCATATAATAAGTTGTTATTAAGATGACATTCTTATCTGTTTTCTACACGCAAAAGAGTTTTAAACGTATTCAAAAAGCATTATATTTAAATGTGAAATTATTTTCTTGGAATATACAACTTACAAAATAAATTGCTAGTAGCTACTCATACAATTCCCTTCTAAACCATGAAGCTGCTTACTGTTCAAACAGGTTTGCCATATGTATGAGAAATTATTTATCTACGTGAAACATCAAAACACGTTCATTCTTGGTTTTTGCTGCAAGCTGGAAACGGTTGAATATATAGTCATGCAACTAAATTTTGCTACAGGGAGTACCAATGAAGATGTTGTTATTGTAAATATATATATTTCTAACAAGAACAAAATATTTTAACTATTTAATTAATCATCAAATAACATTACGTGCCCTCGAATAGTATTTTTTTAAGTATCACGAAAAGTTGAAAAAAAGTTTTCACCACCAATTTTTTTTTTCCGCCGATCATTGTTTTCGAAATTTCACATCACTAGACGAAAAAAGAAAGAGAAAAGTTATTTATTTATTAGTTGGGCCCAGTGAAAAGAAGAGAATGAGAATAATGTGTAATTGTGCAACAAGACTAAATAGATCGGGACGGGCGTAAGCCATAGTACTGTTCCGGCCAAACAATTAATTTTATCTTTATCTTTAAGACTAAATAGATTACAAGTCTAATAGCAGAACACCTTAAATCACGCAATATGTCAGGAACTTGTCGGATTCTTGATGTAAGATGATACAAAATGAATGTACCGTAACGTTATATCCCTAAAACCAATATATATCACATAAATATTAATGTTTCTCATTATATTTTACCATATTAAATGAAAATGAAGGAAACTCTGTTAACTGAAAAGTCTTCTCAGATGTTCAAAATATTCTCTCAAAATAAACGTGTACATGTATTTTTAACAAAAATAGTTTTGTGCAACTGTTATTTCTAATTTTATTCTTTCAAAAATATAGTGGTTTTTGAATTGACTAAATTTAAAGATTTTTCATACTATTATCCTTTAAACTATTAAATATAGATATGTTTTAAACCTTGATTTAAACTAATTCTGACTTTGTACTAGTTCTTCGTTTAATGTACAAAGATAACATATATCTATTGAATGTTATTTATAGTTTACCCCATATTAATACTCACTCCCAATATTCCTCAACGGGTGTTGTATGGTTTGCAGTAACATTGTGTGGTAATAGCCTGTGACTGTGGTTTTCTGAACCTTTAAAACAATGTTCGGTGTTCCACCAATTTCCTATTGAAAAGAAAGAAAACAATTAGTAGATCATAAACTTTGAATCATGTAAATTGCACTTAAATAATATAGACATCTGTGAACCTAGTAGAATCCATTTTGAATTTTAAAAATATAAGGAGATTAGACTTTTCTTGGCAGCTTGTTTTCGTTTGTTCACTCCCTTTTGGCGTTCGTTCGGCTAATTTTTAAAAAATATATGGGTTTACGCTCCCCGAACCATTTTTCAGTTTTGAAAATTTAAGTATCCGGTTCGGTTTTTATTTTTTATTTTTGTGTGTTTCTTTAGGCCTAGTTTGTTTACTTTTCGAAAAAATAAATTCGTTGTCCAGATTCACGCTCTCTGACCAACCAATTATTATTTAAAAATAAAGTAATCAGTTCGTTTGTGTACTGTTTGTTCAGCCGTTTTTTGCGTTCCTTTAGGCATGTCCTGGACACATTTTGAAAAATAAATTCGTTGCCCAGTTTCACGTTTCCTGACCAATCCATTAATTTTGTAAATTTAAGTTCGTTTTTTTACGACGTTTTTAGCCGTTTTCGGCGTTTTTAAAGACCTAGTTTGGCAATTTTAAATAAATGTTTTTGGCCATGTTCACGCTCCCCGACCCAAATTATTTCAATTTAAATTTTAAGTATATAGTTGTGAGGCTCCATAGTCTAATGGTTAGAACGTTTGACTCATGTCCACGTGGTCCCGGGTTCAATTCTCGGCTGGAGCTCCGGCGCCCATCCAGCATTGTGATGCAAACTGGGGAGTCACGTGAATAAAGACGTGACGACCACACTCGGTCTAGAAAGCCCCTGATACGCCTATTTGTGGTTAGGTGCGCACAGTGCTGACCACATAGCCGTCACTCAGGTGGATGCAGTTCCACCAAACACGGATAGATGGCGTTGGGGCAGGCTAAGGGCCTATCGACCTGTCTCGTCAGTGGTTATTATTTTTTTAAATATACAGTTCGTTTGTTTACCGTGTGTTTACCTTGGTTTAGCGTTTTTGGAGTTTGTTTCGGTTAAATTTCGTCACTAAAAAAAATCGTTTGCCAACTTCACGCTCCGTGACGAATCCATTAATTTTGAAAAATTAACAATGCAGTTCGTTTGTTTATCCTTTCTGTACCTTTGTTTAAGCTTATTTTGGCCACTTTTAGAAAAGAAAATGAGTTGTGTGAGGTTATTCATCGCTAAAATAAATCGCACATAATATAGAGGAAGTTGTCTTATGTCTCTACAATTTTTGACATCTGTTATTATCACCGAATATGTTCTAAGATTCATGAGAATTAATATGTTGCTTATTCTAGGCGAAAGTCAACGCATATTATTATTGTTGTTTCGAAAGCAAGGAAGCTAAATGTTGGTTTGGATTTTACAAATAAACTCAATGTTGAAGATACGGCACTGAACGAATTCAATATATGTGTCTATCTTGATATTTTTAAATATTGATTCTATAATAATAATAATATTATAATAATATCCTTTTAGGATAAAGTAGCCGAATATCGGATGTTCTTTGATATGCCCACTTTGCAATACTCCACAACACTTCGTATTTGCGGCACAAAATCTTTAAACACTTAACTTTGAGACTGTATACTCTTTTCTTGTTGTTTCATAGTGTTGTGTTTTGCTGTAAACAATACAAAATTAACACTAATAAATGTGGATCTAATATCGATAGTAGGAGGTGTGCTCATTATCGGACGCGAACATAAAATGCGTTTTGAAAGAACTCACTTTTGGTTTACACAAATTTTTATTTAGAATTAAGGAAGCTAACGTTAAAATATCATTTTACACATTATTTTATATACCAATTTAAATTTAAAAAAACTGAAAAATTCTTAAAACGGAAACTGTTTCTTTTGTAAAAGGTAAGCATGTTTAAATAAATGCGGGAAATTACTGAGACCTTCAAGAAGTAGTCCAGTTACCATATGGAAAGAGAACTAATAGAGAACAAATGGACTCTATTACTATTTGCACCTAATATTGGATATCCGATATTAAGGGTACGTCCCTATTCGATATTAGGGAAAACCGGGCAGGCTACACAAACTAAATCAACTTTAATCCTAAAGTCTTTGCCTGCTAAGCAATCACGTAGAAAAAGAAAGCTTCTCTTACATGGATACGTTAAGTAAAACTTAATTAAAATGTTAATTCATTTCTTTTGTTGAAAATGGTATCTCGAAAAATCAACAAAAAGTTTCAAACGCGAATAAAAACAAACTATTTCATTGTACTGAGAAGCTACAATAAACAGCACCCAGTTTTAACTCACACTCTAGTAATTTCACCCCACGTTTACACTGTTGCTGACAGCTTTCACAGATAGCCTTCACGAGATGTTGTGGTATCCGATATTAGGAACGTATCCTATATTCGGTTACTTTACCCAACTATATCCTCTAGCAGTCGAATTAAAGACAAAATAATATTTCATTTTTATCTTTATTAGTACAGTCAGTTGATCACAAGTTTCTTTACGTTGTATACACAAATGCTGTTTACAGAAGAAGCTGAATTTTGAAGAAGCTTCGCGATGTCTCAAAACTACTCGTATAAGGACATATAGATAATTAGAGAAAATATTTCACTAAACAGAGTTATTACTAGCGAAGTTCTACACTACCACTGATCAAAGAACACAATCAATGTACCAGTTTAGACAGTGTATCATTGTCTTTTTCAGGTACATGACTACACTACTCTCACTAGGTACATGTCTGTAAACAGTCTTGTTGCTGTGAAAACATCAGTCACAAATTTATTTGTTTCACCTCTACGCCAGCGTTTCCATAAATGAAATTCAAATTCAATTTAACGTTTCGTATAGCAAACTGGGTGCTTGGTCAGAAATTAAATGTTAAAGAATAAGGAAAGATAAAAAATATTTACACATATTATTTTATCTTTTTCAATCTATTTTGCTGTCTTTCTCTTGTTTATTCTTTTACGTGTTAGCTGCTAACGAAGTATCTAGTTTGATACGAAACAAAATAACTATTGTGATTGTACTTTTCACAAATGAAAAAACAAAACTTATGCTATTTACATGGAACCACTTAGCATACTTTGAACTGGACACATGCCTCACCCAACATGTTTATTTATGTAGCCATTACAACAGTTCAAGGTTTCAGACAGTTTCTTTAACAATTTAGACTGTCCGTTGAATGAGAAAGAAAAAGATTGGGATACGGCCTTTATCTACTCGGTATTTGACTGGTGACATTGAGGATAACTGGAAAACCTTATTCAGGATGCCCAGCAACCGGACTCGAATCTGCGTGCCTCCCCCAGCTTTACGTAACTGGGCCATGATCGTAACGTTCTACGGTAAAGAACACGCTATGTGAGGAAGAAACTATTCATAAAATCCACAAATAGTTTACTGGAAGTACGTCATTACTTTCTATTCTCTCTCTCTCTCTCTCTCTCTCTCTCTCTCTCTCTCTCTCTCTTTTTTTTTTTTCGTTTGGTTGACGCGTTTGGTTGACAACACAGTTACGTGAAATGATTAAACCAGTATTGACTGCTTGTTAATTTCTAGTCATTGGCGATCAACGTCTTTAGTTACAAGCTGCCATGATAGATTTCCTTCCCGTCAATCGTTCATCTCCTATGACGGAACGACAGTGTCTCGTTTTCTCAGTCTTCTGGGTTTTCATCCTTACACGTAGCAACATAGAATATTTGTGGTTATAATTTCAACGAAAGAACAGAGAGGAATCAAGGAGGAAAGTATGTTTTCCTTTTGTGTGTTGTGCAAAAGTAATAAGGGCAAGAGTAACAATTGTCAAAGAAGCGTTCCATATAAAGAAAAACTATATTTCATTAATCGATTAACAAAAAATTGAGTTTAATGTTTGAATGAGGTATTGTGGCAAAAGTCTTATGAAAGAAAATTGTCTTCGAAATCTCGACTTGGAGAACCATGAAAAAGTCAACTAACTAGTATGGAAATACTCGAAAGGGTTAGAAGATCATCCGGAAATTACATAGAAGATGGAAAGAAACTGGTGAGGACAATCTTTACGAAGAAAATGTATTACACAGTAAGAAGAATGGACAAACGGATCTGTATGTATGTTATCCGTATTCGTCAAAATGTGGAATTGGATCGAAAATGATCAGAATGTGGATCCTTGTTTTGGATATCCGGATCTTTGTTTTGGATATCCGAATTGTTGATTTCAGATCCGGATCCCGAATTTGGAACTAAGTTTCCGATATCCGGATGCCGAATCCAAATCAGAATCTTAGATTCTTAGATAATCAACCCGGAACCAAAATTGAAAATTTAGAAATAACTATAATTTTAAATATAATTTCTAAATCTAATCTAAATTACGTAAATATACAGGGTGACTGATTAATGCGTACAAAAAATTTGAGGGTGAATTCCTGATACCAAAACAAAAAGATAGTTAGTTCCCTTTAATAAATTTCGAAACAAGTCTAGTTTCATTACTACAGGGGCTCAAAGTTACGGCAGTATGGTCACAAATGACGTCATAGTTCGACACACAATGCCGTAAGCGGCGAAGCAGTACCCGATGCACCAATTTAAGCAATGTTTGTGATTGAGGGAGTGCCGCATAGAAAGGTTTCGCAATGTAAGACATAAACATAATTTAAATAGATATTGAGTACTTGTTACAGTGTGATTTGCTAGACTGACCCCGCTTACGTGCTTACTTGCCAACAAATGACGCCATTTGCGATGATGGAGCCGTAATTTTCATCGCCTGTTGCTCGAAAACTAAAGAGATTTCGGAATTTCTCCAAAGGAACTATTTTCTTGTTTTGGTATCAGGGATTCAACCTCATTTTTTTTTTATTTACATGCATTAATAAATAGTCTATGTATAAAAATATGTGCTTGTGATAGTTCTCAATAACTTAACTGCACAACATACAATAGGTTAAAATAAAATAGATTTCTCGATCTATTTGAAAATAAACGTAAATACATAAAAATTAACTTGAGGGTGTATAAATTAAGATAATTACCGAACATGATCACTACAGAAAATTGGACAGATTATTGGTTAAAACATCCGCAAATATTATAACTAAAACCATGTTTATTTGTTTTGTTTGTTGTCGTTGTTTTTGTTTTTGTTAGGTGTCCAGTATATGTATGACTTTATCTCAGTCACTTTAGAACCAAATTTTATTATTCATACATCAAATTAAAAGTCATGAAGGGTTCTTTTAAAGTTTTTTAAAAAATATTTCCATAAAATTAACCAGTTTTGAGTAAATGCTATTTATATGATATTTTTTATCCTTCTGAGATTTAAGTAGCCATATAATAACAAATACAACTGTGAATGTATGATGAAGTATAACTAAGTTTAAATCATGAATAGTTCTTTATCTTCACTAGAAAAAAATACGATCAAAATCGGTCCAGTGGTTCCCGAGATCAGCGTTGAATATATAGATACGAGTATGAAAATTCAATATGCAGTCGTATTTCAAGATGGCAGATGGATGATCGGACAAGGCCTTACCAAGAAATCTAATCTAATTTGTGACGTTCTAATCTAATTTGTAACGTTAAAGTCACCAATAAATTCTACTATTATAGATATTGGCATCCAAGAAGTTAAGTAATGTTGAATTGTTTTAGTATTGTGAATAATCTCTTTGACCGGTTTCCGAAACCATTCACACACCAACTTTGAGGCTACAACGATGCTGAGAGAAGTAAATGTGCAAATTAGAAGCCCTATCGAACCCAGCAAAGTTGAGGTGATAGTTTGCATTGGTTCTGCCACTTCGAATAATAGTGAGAAATATAGATTACGTAATTTCCAAAGTACAAAATGTAGAGAAAAAGTTTTTATTAGCTTTTCGAAGGGTTAAGTGAATCACTAATAATAACATAGGTCAACAGGGGTTCGGTAACATGGATGAAAGTACGTGTTTCTTATTGTATTTTTGACGCCACCACGTTATTCTGTTATTTCTCTTAACATGTATCAAGCTGCAGTATATAGGCCAGGCCAAGCAATAGATAAAAATGGACGTACCTAGAAAAAATACAGGAGTTTTGAAAATTGGCACCATGACACAATTCTATGTACTGAGTAATATACTAAATTTGCGATCTTGGTGCATTACCGCTTGCTCCACCATATTGAAAAAATGTCACCTAAGCGTTTCTTGTAAATATCTCGCTTGAAAAGCATTTTAGAGCAAAATGTCTTGCTACAAAAATTAATCTACGTAAAATTATACAAGAAAGGTTATTTATTTCCATTTTCTTTTAGAATGCACCGTCTAGACTTGCTTAAAATTAAGATTTTAGGTATTCACATGTATATTTATATCATTTTGCCTAGTTCGTTCAACACTACACCATCATGGAATAAATACATACGTACATTTCCTAGGTAACATGCTAGATTAGCTACAAACAATAAAATTATGGATCCTTCCGCAGACATACTGTCTTTTAAAAATTGTCTCGACCGAAACTGAGTTATTTGGAAGTTCGTATCCAAAAGTTTTATCGATCGCCAAACATTCTGCGTCTGAAATACGACTTAATATACAAAAATTTATAATTACGGAACTATAAAAGATATTACTTTCAACATTTCAGTGTTTATAACACACAACTGGATGAATACATATTTATAGCTGTGGTCAAGTATAAAGCTTTCATACATGAACGCACGCCATTACAATGTAAAAGTATGCAACAGAGAAAAAGCAAAAGCTGTCCTAACAAAAAAATCTTGTCCTGGATGCTTTTCTAGCTCATATTTGAAATCAGCGCCTCAAATTGAGTAAAAACACAGTGACTGTTACCCATGTTACCAAAATAAGTTAAAATTTGTTGCTCTGTGTAATTTTAAGCTCTATGAGGTGGGTAAAATTTTAATATTTATCCAATTACAAGGTAACCCAAAAAGTTTTGCTGTTTTTGACGTCCCATTAACCATGCGATCACAGAGAGGAAACGAAATGACGCACGTGCCTACCAAGCGATCGGGAGTTAGTTTGACCATCGACCTTCAGTAATACAGGCACGGTGTTCACACACAGCAGTCATAGCTCGTCCAGTGTAAAAGAGAAATGGAGGTATCGAAGCAGCTTCTTCGCGTGTATGACCTTAAAGCGGACCTGTCAGCCAGTGCCGATCTAGGGGGTAAAAGGGGGCAAGCACCCCGGACGGCACGTTTAGGGGCGGCAAACAGCTAAAAATTAAAAATAAAAGCTCCTAAAAAAGGAAGTAAAATAGCATATTGAATTGAAATTGATCTAAACTTGTCCAAAATTTCAATATGGGCGCCCCAACACATTTTTTATATTATTCCATGCAATCTACCTTTATCTTTAAAATTTCAAAACCGCTACTTAAGTCAGATAGGCAGGTCTACTACCTTACTGGAGTTAGTTATAGCGATGCCACGACAGGCTCCAGAGAACATAACAAAAATACACTACGTGATGCGAGACAATGTTGTTGCCGCCGCGTCGGCCGGTAGTGTTGTTTGACTAAAAGACAATGGAAAGGGCGGCAAAATTTAAATTTGCCCCCATAAGAAAATTTCTAGATCCGACACTGCTGTCAGCTGCCGCATCAAGTCGCCGCATATGCCAGGCATTTGGTGAGCATGCCGTGAACGAACGTACTGCCAGGCATTGGTTCCAGAAATTCCGTTCGGGAGATGTGAGCCTTGCTGATGAACCTCGCAGTGGAGGACCACATTTGTTAGATGACGAGGCCCTGAAAGCAGCCATCGAGGAGGATAGTGGTCTAACGTGTGATGAACTCGCAGAAAGGTTCCATGTTTCCGATGAAACAGTCAGACTGCACCTGCATGGGATAGGGAAGTCATATGGGTGAAGCAAGTGGGTACTCCACACATTGTCGGCAGCCAACAAGGAACAACGAGTGACAGTCTGTTTGTCCTTGCTCATTAGGCACGTAAACACACCCATATTTGATCGCTTGCTCCCTGGTGACGAAAAGTGGGTCCTCTATGACACTCCCAAGCGTACCAGACATTGGTTTTCGCCACGTGACCCTGTTCCGTACACCCCAAGACCACCTCTGCACCCACGAAAGGTTATGCTCTCTGTATGGTGGACTTGTCACCAAGTGGTGCATTACGAGCTCCTTCCACCTGTTCAGACCATCACTGCTGACCTCTACTCACAGCAGTTGCAAAGTGTGCACCGTGCATTGCGGCAGAAGGAGCCGGCATTGGTGAATCGCAAGGGTGTACTGTTCCTCCACGCCAATGCCAAGCCACATGTGGCAAAGAGGACCCGGGAGACCCTTCAGCAACGTGGCTGGGAGACATTGTGCCATGCACCCTATTTACCGGACCTTTCGCCAACAGATTACCACCTGCTTCATTCCCCAGACAACCACCTCCGTGGGAGATTCTTCGCCAATCAGGGACACCTGCGGAACGCACTCACGGACTTCTTTGCCTCGAAGACCGCCGACTTTTATCACCAGGGTATTGTGCATCTGAAGGAACGTTTGCAAAAGGTGTTGGATGCTGATGGAGCTTACTTCGAAACCTAAAAGTACGTACCGTCCACTGTATTGCTCGTTGTTTATCACTACTCTAGAACGGATAAAACTTTTTGGTTACCTTGTACTTTTAAGCATCGATGAACGGATGAACAAATAATGTGGCATTGCGCTCCAAACCAGCAGAGTAGACGCTTTTTCAATATTCCGCTTCTAATGTTTCTTGACATGATTTTCATACTGTACATCGATTTATTCGACACTTCTTGACACTGTCAAGAGTAAACGAGGATGTTTGTATTACCTTATCACGATCCCCAATATGAAGCAAATAACGTAATTCACTAAGATCACGGTAGGTTTCTTTCAGGTGTCTCATATAGTAATTTAAAGCAATAAAACGCACATCAATGCATTATGACTAACGGGAACCATCCCGTACCACAATTGCCTATTCCTTTTGAATTTTAAATTAGACTACACATTTAGTAATTAACCATACTACAAAACTCTAACATTCGACAGATCACTCCAAATACCAAAATCTTTCTACCTCAAAGATACAACGTTAATATGTTAAGATTAATGTAAAACAACGATCTCCAACAAAAGATGGCAGCACTACCTCCGTATATGTCGAATGTATTTTTGTCGTTGCACGAAATTTCAATGCTGCTTCTATAAATTCAAGTCTAGAGAATTCAAACTTTCAGAGATCAAAGTTCATAACTAATTCAATTGTTCAACCATCTCGATTCTTAATTTTCTTTTTTGCTCATTGTTGAAAGAGCTTCATTGTTATAAGTTTTGATATTCACAACAACAATCAAGCGATGTCAACAATGAAGAAAATCAAAATATCGGCATTGATCGAACTCTTGAATTGGTTATGAACTTTCTTCCGTGAAAGTTAAAACTTTCTAGGATTACATTTGTAGGAGCAGCATTGAAATTTCGTGTAACGATAAAAAATACATTAGACATATACGGAGATAGTGGTGACATCTTTTGTTGGAGATCGTTGCTTTACATTAACCTTAAATCATTGTCTAACTGTTTACATTGTTTTCAAGTTATATCGCATTTTAATTTGCATGATCTTGACCAAACATTTGAACGGTTTTCTTATTAGACACGTTATTTTTTAAATATTTTATCGTAGTTAGAAGGTTTGGGTATAGGGTCTATGTTACCTACAGAAGCATAGGTCCATGTTAAATAAATCAATAAAATACAACAAGGTATAAATTTGTGAAATTGTTTTCTTGATAGCAACAAAATTTCGACCTACGAGAACGTTATTTCCTGCATATAAGAGTTACAAGAGTACGTACTATATGATATAAATAATATTGTATATCCTGCGCAGGTAATGTATAAGTGTATTTTCTCGAATGATAGTATTAATGTTGAATACGAATGATATTCGTTGAATATAAATGCGAATCATGAAGAAAATGTAAATTTCATATAATCAGAATTGAATCAATTGTTAATTTTATTATTGTATTCAGACACTTTCTGGACCGTTTTGTTGTCTCATATATGTTAAATAGAGCAATTGCATTATGATTAATATTACCTCAAAAGCAATGGTACTACAAACACCTCGAACCATAAACATATTGTCTCTTTGCCTGCATTTATAATTGGATAACAGACGGAAAACGAATAATATGAAAACTCAATTCTTCTAATTTTTCGATGGAATTGAGGGAATTTATTTTCAGGAAAAATTTTCTTTGTCTTCGTAGAAATTCTGTCTAGACAACTAGCTAATTCTCCCAGAAGAAATTTAGAATTTACCCCTCCTTCAAAGACCACTACCTGAAGTCATAACTGAGAAACCGCGGAAACACCCTTCCTAATTTGTTATGACCCCCAATATGATGCCCGATTGTTCATATCTATCCACAGTGTTCGTATTATATCACGTTATATCGATATTATAATCATCCAGCTCATTAAAAAATTCATAATGAAATTTACAATAGCGTTTGTGTTATTCATGTCCTATGTAGAGTCATTTGACTATCATTATCAATTACCTAATAATGTAACAAGTACTCAAATTGTATTTTTAAACCGATTTTATAGAAAACTCTATACCACTACTAAACATGTATATCGCCTCTCAAACTCTGTCTTAACAACTTACCACAGTTTTCCCAAGGGAGATCTGGTATCACAGTGAATGTATTGATGAGATAGAATAAGGTCCACGCTATAATTATGCAGTAGTAGATATCCAGAAAGAACACTATCGTCATTGTTGCATAACCTACTCCTGAAAAATGAAAGACAAAACTTCATAGTAAACATCTATTGTGAAATTTATACAACTGATATAAATATACTAAAATGCTACTTACACAGTTTACAAAATATACGCTATATACGTTAAAAAACATATTCTATAATTGCGCTGTTCACTCCTTACATATTTTATCTTAGAACTGTTTTTCAATCACCGGATGGCTTGAGCCAAAGATGCCATAGAAACAGAGCATAGACTATTTTTTTTTTAATCAGTCATCGGTTCCTGTATGCATACAGCCTCTAATTATTGTATAGTAAAGTTTACGTTTCCTGACAAAATATTTTATCACGTGCCATTTGTAAAAGAAGGAGAAATTCAAAAGGACCGAAAAAAAAGGATTTCCGATAATTTGTGTCGTTCTGGTAACCCTGTCTATTGATAGAACTAACGTACTTGTGGGCTGTGGTCACCCTTTCCCTTTGTGAAAACATTATTTGATCAAGTAGGCTCTGAAACTGTTCACCATAACTTTTCCGGATCCGAACCTCCAAAAGTTGAAAGAAAAATGTCATAGAATGACAGATAACAGCCAATAATAATATTATTGGCCAACTTGCACGTGGAACGATATATACATGCGTTGATTTTAAACTTTTGTAACAAAATTAAATAACTTGTTCTAAAACCCAACTGAGAGAGAGAGAGAGAAAAAAAATAAACACATTGTCCACAGTTCATATTATGAGTACATACAATGGACATATTATGAGTACACATTTGCATTGAAACAAATTGATTGTTGCCTTTTGCGTATCTATTATATTTAACGAAACATAAATTGTAACACAAACTTTGTTTAACTTGAACAAAACTCAAATGCAATTTATAAAGATTTACTACTGGAAACATACTTTTGTAAGCTGACAAAAAGTATTGCAACACCGTTAACTAAAGTAATGCAACACTTTTTGAACAGTCCTTCCCTCCAGGTAACTCATGAAATATTCTTTGGCATTTTGAGCCTATTTAGCGCATTCTTCCAAAAGGATCTCCTTCAGTTCTGTTTTAGATCTAATGGTATGACTCACCGAGCTATTTCATTGGGTTGATTTCTATCTGATAATGAAACGAAATTTTACGTTTGAGGAACTTACAAAAATACCTAAGCCTGTTTTTGTCTATAACTTTACTCCTGCCCGCGGGAGAAGAAAGGAGAAAGGTATCGGACAGACTTTTAGGATTGATACTGTCCCGCCGTTTGCCTAGCAATAGTCCTTGTGCCAGACAAGTTCTTGGTATAAAATAAGTAAAACTGAGCAAAAATCCTGGATAATTTCAGTCACGATGTCCTGGAGATGACCGTTCGGTCTCCACAATGGGGACTGTAAATCTGAAATCCGCGATCATAACCACTAGAACACGGAGGATCGTTCGTAAATTTCTTGATTATATCATTTAGAAATATAACCAATGCCCTTCTTTGCTGTTTCTTTTCCAATCTTCCTGTCTTTTCTGTTTCTTACCGTCTCCTAACGCTAT
This sequence comes from Lepisma saccharinum, assembly GCA_022664845.1. Taxonomy (NCBI): domain Eukaryota; kingdom Metazoa; phylum Arthropoda; class Insecta; order Zygentoma; family Lepismatidae; genus Lepisma; species Lepisma saccharinum. The sequence continues at coordinate 9,849 of JAGDQP010012971.1, read as the reverse complement.
TTATATTTTATTTGTATAGAACTTTTAGTCATTTTTTAGATTTTGGTTTAGTCAGGAGCGTAACTACAATGCCGCGAGACCCCGCAGTGCACGGGGCCCTCCAGACAACAGATAAATATTTAGTAGATGAAAAACGAATAAATAGCAAAATTCGTAAACATGAGATGAAAGCAAGAAGAACAGATTTTTCTTTTTCAGATTTAAGTTTTTACTCGTATTGAAATCACATATAACTTCGCTGTTTTCCAACAATATTCCAAACGGAGAAATAAAATAAATGTTTATGTTTTTCAACTACCAATAGCATATTGAAACAAAAACCACATTTAGCAGTAATACGCAATTACCTGCAAAAGAAGTAACAAATTGAACTGTTGGATTGTAAGATTGGCTATTTCTTTCAGGACTCTCTTGCAGCCAAAGGCTATGTGATGTGTCACAAGTTTAAATCTTTTCCGTGACACCGAGGGAAGGAAGTTGGGACTGGTTCTGGTCTAGAACTGAGGCAACAACCCGACATTCCACTGGAATCGAGGAAACACAGTAAAATATAAGTGAGTAACTTAGAGGCAAAGGGCCCTAGAAAGTTCCTTGCAGAAAGAAGGGGGGCGGTCTAGTTATGCTACTGGGCTTAGTTATTCATTTTCAGAGTAAACTGTGGAGGTAATGTACTTGTACTTCTGTTATGAAACAACCGAAAAAATAGGCATAAATAAGTTTAAATAAGTAACTTAGAGCGGACTTTATAACAACGTAACAAAATGCGTACCGATATAGTGAAACTAGCGTGATAAACGAAGATGGCTAATGAAATAAAAAAAAGAACCTGCCACTTTCAGAATGACCGGATAAAAAATAATAAAGGACATCACTTAAATTAAATCTGAAGTCATCTTTTTTACATGCTCTAGTTGATTCGCCGATTTGCATTTCAGAAGAACGAAGACTCCAATAAAAAGAGGAAGAACGCTTTGTGGGCGGAGGAGGACATTAGAAATCTTTCTCTCCTAGAATAGTGTCACTGAATATTAGTATGAATGAAGCAAGAGTCTAGTAGACCAGACCTTTCTGCAAGGAGAAAAGGAAAAATACCGTAGCATTCATGAACAACAACAAAATCAATGCTAACTGAATTTACACGTTAAGAGCGAGGAGCAAGTATTCCACGTGACGACGTAGGTGCAATGACGTGAGAATTGAACTAACAAAGAGTATTCTCTACGTATTACACACTGTACATACAAAGAGGAAACAAACCGGCCGCGTGTATACTGTTTCGAGTATCTTTTCGTCTTCATTCAGCCTTTTCATACATTGCTGTTAACTTATCCATTCTGTCTGTTCCTTTCATAGTCGATATTTTGGTCTTTAACATTATAATCACGCCTACGGTTACTCCCACGACACGTATGAATACAGCAACTACGTCACTGAGATGTTATAGATACGAAAATAGGGATTACTACCAATGTTGTATGCTTGAAAAGCTATATGGAATAATTAGACATCTACATGAAATATCTAAACGATGTATGAGAAAAACCCGAACAGTTTTCCTAGTATGATATTATTGTAAAGAAATTCTGGTTTGATCCAGTGATCTTGCTGATATGGAAGGTGGAGGAGCACTGTCAGAAAGTTATAAATGAGACCACAGAGAACTCAAAACGTTGGATTGAAAAAGTTCGAACCGAGATAATGTTCCATCGTGAACTGGTCCGTTCAGGGCCCTAACCTAAACCTCACTGTACACTTGTGAAATGAACTGCAACGCCTGATCAAGTTCAGGCTGACGAGTCTGATATAGTATGTGGTACACAAAGACAAGTAGATACGTTGAGGGAGGTTTCGAGGAAATTGCGTAGTAGGGCTATTTTATTATTGGAGCTGCATTCAATGTTTCTGGAGAAAAATTAGCCACTCTCCCCTTTGGGTTTATATCTTCATTTTTTGTGTCACCAATGACTTATAATTAGTGAAGCAACTGGCCACGCTATTCAGTTGTTTTCAAGATGTTGATAATAAACGTTTAATCAGTTTGCAAACTTAGCAAATATGCATAGCATCAGTTAATTATACATTGTTGATACAATTAATTCATCCATGACGTCACAAAATAAGCATATAAAGAGCTCTTTCATTTAAGTACTAATTTAGCCACTTTTGTAGTTAAATCTAACTGTTATGAACACTAATTTAGTTACTAGAAATATATAATTTTTTAATTGCTAGTGTAGGGCAAAAACACGGACTATAACACTACCCAATGACGTGATAGTTGAAAGTAATAGAACTACAATGTCTGACAATAAGGTAACGAGACAAATATTTTTTTTATTGACGTATGGGCAACTCTCCAACATACAAGGAAATTTGGCCATTTTTGAATTTGAACCTTTTCTCATTCCCACTGCAATTGGCGTAGTCCTGCAGTCATTCAGTCCGGAGTAGCTGCTTATATTGTAAGGTTATATTTATGATCCTCGTCACGAACATTGAATCATGGAATATCGCCATCACATTTAGAATTTAATAAAAATGCCTAAATATAATTACGGGATACAACTTAGATTGTGATTTGCTAAGTCGACACCGCTTACGTCGTTATTTGTCAAGATACAACGACATTTGTGACGACAACGTCGTAACTTTGAGCGTCTGTAACTCCGAAACTATGCATGTTTCGAAATTTCTTAAAAGGAACCTTTTTGTTGATTTTGATGTGAATAATCGCCTCCCGAATTTTGATCCATTATTTTAGAGACACGCTGTATATTACTAACTGTCAATAGCTCATTTCCGTGTCCTGTCACTGACGTGGAATAGTTGAACAGTGTCAGTGGAGTTGCCCAATACAACCATAAACATGCCCAAATATATTATATGGTATTTTTGATAAATGTATACCGCGAAAGAGATCGAAATCAAATTATCCTGTGTGGTTTTCAAATTACATAATTAAACTGATTAGGAGAAAGGCATACCACCGTAGAAAATGGAAACAATCAATTGGGGATGCTACGTATCATTATGATAAATTTAAGGAAATACGTGCTCTCACCAAAAGAGAGATAACCTCCGCTTATAAAACATATTTGCATAACTGCGAAAATAACATTTTAACCGATCCAAAAAGCTTCTGGACATATATAAAAAATGAAGGACGTAAATCTGAATGCAATGCACTAAATTACGAGGGTCAACTTTTAAAGGATGAAAAAGCTATCGCAAAAGCGTTCATGAAGAACTTCCAGCTGACACACAATGTGTCAAAATATAACCTTAATACTCTTGCACAACACAATAGTTCTGAACTCTTAGATCAATTATTCCTTGAACACGTTGAACTGCAAGACGTAGAAAAAGCCATTAAAAAACTGAAACCACGGACATCTCATGGACCTGTTAAAGTGCTACCCTATATTATCAAAGGTTGTTCGGAGATACTGAAATATCCAGTACAAGTAATTTTCAATAAGTCACTAGCTACCTCCGAATTCCCTACTAAATGGAAACTTGCTGATATCTGTCCCATTCCCAAATCAGGCGGTATGAGTAACGATATTAAAAATTATCGTCCAATAGCTATAATATCTGCACCAGCCAAAGTGTTCGAAATTATTATACAAGAACAAATATATTCACATGTTCGCTCAGTAATTTCTCCCTTCCAACATGGCTTCTTACCAAATAAATCGACTGTAACTAATCTTGTTGAATTCACACATTTTTTGGCTACTCAAATAGACAATAAAGGTCAAGTTGACGTAATTTACACAGATTTTTCTAAAGCCTTCGATGTTATTAATCATGACATCCTTCTCAGTAAGCTTGTGTCTTTCAACTTCTCATCGAACCTTCGCCAGTTGATAGCGTCTTATTTGTACCACCGTAAAAACCGTGTGCTTTATAAAAATATTACATCCGAGGAATTTGTTATAAATTCTGGGGTGCCACATGGATCGAACCTAGGACCTCTCTTGTTTTTGTTATTTGTAAATGACTTGCCCGGTGTAATAACATCCTCCAACAAGCTATTGTTCGCAGATGATTTAAAAATCTATTATAGCATTTCCTCTGAATTAGATGCTTTCTCCTTACAACATGACATCAATGCAGTCTCCAACTGGTGCAAAACAAACATGTTGTTATTAAATATTTCAAAATGTAGTGTAATGACTTACACTAGAAAAAAGAACTATTTGGAATTTGAATACAGTATCAATGAAACACCACTGGTCCGAGTAGACACTATCACCGATCTTGGTGTGACCATAAAGTCCAACCTCTCATTTGATATACACATTAAGCGTATTATTGGTGACGCTTTTAGGAATCTCGGGTTCGTAATGAGACAAGGAAGTGACTTCTCGAATATTGATGTTTTAAAAACTTTATATACCGCGTATGTTCGATCGAAGTTAGGATATGCTGCAGTTGTATGGCATCCTAATACAAAGAAGAACACACGGGAAATCAAAATTATACAATCTAAATTTGTTCGCTTTTTAACATACAAAGAAATAGGAATATATTCTAAATTCGAAAACTACTTGGACCTAGTAAACAAGTACTCATTCCAGTCTCTGGAAAAAAGAAGAGTTAATTTTCTACTATCTTTTCTACACAAACTGGTACATAGTAAAATTCATTCAGAAAAATTATTATCCGAAATAAGGTTGCACGTTCCGCAAAGAGTTACTCGACCTCGTAATGCAGTCTTCGACCTCCTACCCCAAAGGACCAATGTATTAGATATATCGCCTATTAGGAGAATGTGCTCATTATATAATTGTATTCTTAAAGCATGTCCAGAGTTAGACATATTTAATGTAAATACGAGTGAATTTCATTGTTATCTAAAGTAATGAATTGTTTTTACAGAATGTCACCACAAAGCATCAAATGTGAATGTATACAGTATTTTGTAGAATGTATCATATGTACAATGAACACCTGAACTAGGTGCATAACCTGTTGTGTTCGATAAATAAATAAAGAAAGAAAGAACGAGGTGAGTAAAATAAAAGGAAATACTGTGTACAGGAACAGTGTTACACAGCTAATGGGCAGAAGATATAGTGATAGCAACCAGTCATTTTTACAGGAATTTCCTTTGTGTATTGAAATATAGAGTGTCCCCAAAATAATAGTGGAAACTTCGGGAGGTGATTATTTCCATGAAAACAAGAAAAAAGGTTTTCATTGAAGAAATTCAAAATTATGCGTAGTTTCGGAGTTACAGGCGCTCAAAGTTACATAATGACATATAATGACGCAAACGGTATCGGCTTAGCAAATTACACTCGAAGTAATACCCGATACATCTATTTAAGCAATGTTTGTGATAGGCAGGTTTCGCAACCTAAGAATTTCATTGTCACGAAATTAAATGGTTTAATAGAACAGGCATAAAATTCCCCTATAAGCTGCATCCGCCAATCATAAATAGATCTATAACTTTAATAGATGTATTCGGTACTACTTCGACTGCGCTTTGTTAAGCCGGCACCGCTTGCGCCATTAATTATCCATTACGTCATCATTTTTTATGATGCTGCCGGAACTTTGACCGCCCGTAGCTCCGAAACTAAACAGATTTCGAAATTTCTTCAAAGGAACTTTTTTTCTTGATTTTGATGTAAATAATCCCCTCCCGAAGTTTACACCATCAATTCTGGGACATCCTGTATACATAGGGGAACAATATTTCTGTAATAAAGTGGTTAAGTTCTTACTAAAAATAACGAAAATTCAGGTAAATATACTGAGTATGTTCTATCGAATAGTGATATTCGCAACTTCCGATGATGGCCACAAGTGACCTATCTAGACCGAAAATTGAAATTTTCAAATGGAACATAGTTATTAAATCAAATTCTGATTCTACGTCAAAAATTTAAAAAACTAGATCTAAAACATTTTTCTAAAATCAGAATCTGTTATAAAACTTATCCGATTCAATTTTTAAAAAATGAAAATCCAACTTCTGGCCTGGATTCATCATTCTAGAAGGGATGTACGGGTGGTCTCAGACCAAGGTACAGTATATGTGCAATGCTTTACCAAACGTTTGGGAGAAGTTTCGTTGTTCTAAGTTTTTATATTTCTGTTCGGATTCTTATATTTCCGGAAGTTCAGTTCAGTATTATTTCCAGCAGAACGTCGTTTCAATAGAATTGTTTCGTGAAGGTCTAAGAGACTGTCAATCAGTGGAACGGACGAGAAAGGGGATGCACTGATGATAAACAATGAATATTTATGAGCAAAGAAATTAACGAGGGAGGAGACAGAAGAAGGAAATCAAGTGACAAGATAAATCAGAATTGACACGCACTAATCACGTTATGGAACAGAAATGATGTAACAATAAATGACAACCACATGAACCGAGATAAGAATCTGCTGCTTTAGCCAACGTATTAAGAAAATAGGTATAATATATTCAGCATTCGTTTTTTTTTTTTTTTTCTAAAGAGAAGAATGAATTTCTTACACTAATAGAATACTGTGTTTTATGTCCATTCCTATCCAAAGCTTCGAGCTAGTAGCAAAACAGATTCAGGAAAGACCTTGAATATCACCCTACAAATCGAACACTGTGGGTATTCTTACAGGAAATGTAATCAAGCAACTGAAGTTCATTTCAACCCAAAAACCTGATGTTAATATTCGATTGTGCTTTCATATCTTAGATATCGTTCAAAATAATATTTTATTGAGTGGATACCAATTACAAAAGTTTTTTTTTCTGACGAAAACTAGTCAGGATTTTTTTTTTTAATTATGTCTCTCCATTGATTTTGCCTATTGCACATAATAGGCCAATTGAGAAAAAGCTTTTTCTTTCTACTTTTCATCCAATTAGGCTGAATTTGGTGTCGAATTAAAGGTTAAAGATGTTCTCGATCAAATTAAGTTGCACATGCAGTGCAAGGTGTCCAGAAAATTATCATTGTATGTTAAAAGTGCATTTTTGTGATTTTTAACGCCGTACGTTTGATGAGCCACAGGTTGCAAAGCACAACTAACACATGAATAATATTATTTTTTGTAGATTGACCTAATCAAGTACTTGTTATACGATAAAAATAAAAAATAGTCTTTTTGTGGTTATCAAATAAACCAATGGTTTTCAACAACCGTTCCGCGGACCGATATCGATCCGCGAAACTGCTGTACCGGTCCTCGGCCAATTAATATAGTCCATTATTTAGCACTCATTTTGTAGACAGTCCAAAATTGAAATTAAGGTTTACATTTCTTTTCCAAAACAACCAGAATTTAAAAATATGCTGGCATCCTTTCAGCGTCAAATAAACCTCCAACTTGTTGTATCTTACCGGTTCGTAAAAGATTTTTCCTATAGTTGGCCGATCTGTGGGTATAAACAGGTTGTAAAACACTGTAATAAATACTTAATTTTGTTAATAATGGGTCAATCCATTTAATGTGACGCAGAAATAATTGATTTGATCGCTTGACCTCTTTTTTTTTTTTAATATTTATATTCGTTATATGTGAATAGTTCAATACCGGTATTCTTTTATTTGGCGACCATTTTGTATTGCGGCGCATGTCAAAATGTGTGTTTGCAAACGTTTACGGAAAATGTAATATCTACGAACTGGTTCGTCATAGGACATTCAAACCATTTCTTCTTCAAAAAAAAACTTTAGTTTGTTTGATAATTTTAGTCCTCTGCATGAAAAGACACAAACGTAATCGAACTGGTTAAAATGGTATCCACATGTGATAACCAAAATAGAAAAAGTCCGGTTTTAGGGTGCTGTTTCGCACGTAAGGGATTGAATGTCAAACTTGATTTTTGTACGCTATTGCATGTCAAAGTGTATTGATGCTATGCAGAATACGAAGGCTGATATACAGTTCCTTGTTGTTTTATGAATTTTTAAAAATCCAAAATTCGTATTTTATTAATATTGAAGCCCCAATGTCGCTCTTTCATATGTTATTCACTTCTATAAGAAGAAACTACGGCAAAAATTTCAACGTTGATGCTTGAATTTTAACAGTTACACATTTGCAAAATGGCTATGAATTATGCTTGTGCAAGCTTTGGTAAATATGTTATCACCAAAATGCAAAAGAAAGTTGTGCATACACACTAAATCAAAAGAGCGGAATATTCACTCTTCTTAGAGCGGAAAGAGGGACCACTCTTTTTAGTGAAGAATTTTAAAATAAAAAGAGTGGTTTTCAACGAAATGCTCTCGTTTTGGATGGAAAATGTGCTCTTTCTAGATGGAATTCCGATGCTTTTGGATGTAATTTATTCTTCAAACTTGAAAGAGCGATTTCTCATCTGTTTACAGTGATTGAGAATGCATCATGGCGACTAGTCATCTCCGCCATTTGTTTACTGTGAAGGTTATCGAAAGACGAAGTTATATTGTGAAATTTATCGCATTGCGTTTTAGTAAAAAAATTACAACAGAAAATCGGAAAATATTTCTTGGTAACAAAAATATACCAGAAGGCATCTGGAGAAAGATCTTTTTTTGAGCGAATATTTTTAATTTTTTCTTCGATTAAAATTTACTCTAAAGGAATGGTCCCTCTTTCCGTTGTCAAAAGATGAAATATTCCGTTCAAATAGAGCGGAATTCCGTTCGTTGAATTTAGTGTGTATTTAATATAGAATTATTTTATGTGTATTCATATGTCCAAAGCATTCTAAGACTTCTCCAAAGCATTTGAAACTGTCAATCACAAACTTCTTATATACATGCTTGCTTCCAGATTTAGTATACACGGACCCCTCCTTCAGCTTCTAACATCATATTTGACTGGCAGAGAACAACGTGTCGTCTTCCCTGGTAGCACTTCCAAGTGGCTCCCCATGTTTTCAGGTGTCCTTCAAGGAAGCTCCTTAGGACCAGTTTTATTTTCCCTCTTCATTGATGACTTATGTGAACAGATAGATAATTCTTGCTCGGTACTTCGTTACGCTGATGACTGCAAAATTTTTAAGACAATTAAATCTAGAGAAGATACTTTCTTCCTTCAAGCCGTTATAGATTCTGTTGAAATGTGGGGCAAGAATTGGTTACTGAAAGTCAATCCTTGCAAAACTGCTGCATTGCGTTTCTCACTCAAAACCCATGACACAAAATGTACGTACACATTAGCCTCATCTAATATACCATGGGTAGACCATTACAAAGACCTGGATATCATATTTGATGAAAAACTCAATTTTACTCCTCATATTGAATTCGTAACTTCTAAAGCACTCAAATTTCTTGGACTTCTCTACAGGTTTTAATGATATTAAAAATTTTAGAACTCTTCGATCATATTTTCTCACTTGTGTACTTCCTACTATTGAATACTGTTCATCTCTCTGGTCTATGGATTGTGAAACCAACTTATCTAAATTGAACAAAGTCCAAAATTTCTTTATCCGCATTGTACAACACAGGATACCCAACCTCCAACACAAATTTAACGTAGACATTTTGAATTATCTTGACTTAAAAAACATAGACACACGAAGAAAACTTGATGACTTAAAATTTCTTTATAAAATAATGCAGGGCACACTCAGGACCAACGAACGACCTTCTTCCACTTTTTAACCTAAGAGTGCCCAGACAAAATTCTCGTTCACAACATCATTTCTACCTCTCAAAACCGAGATTGTGTTTGGTCCAGCGATCTCTTGTATACAGATTATCACATTTTTACAATACTCTTCCTTTGCCACCAGATTTCTGCCTCAGTAAAAGTAAATTTCTAAAGGCTTGTTATATGAATCTAGAATGAATGAAAAAAAAATGATATTATTTCCTATTGCATAAGTCTTTGTTGTTATATTATTTTTAT
>JAGDQP010012970.1:0-48968 GCA_022664845.1 Lepisma saccharinum | reverse complement strand
AAAAAAAAAGAACATTTACCTATGAAAAGAAAATGTAGTCATTTTACCTGCCGTAGGAAACTCTATCTTATACTTTATTTATTGCCGAAATATCACCAAAATACTTAGTGTAATGAGTTTGTGTTAAATCATTCATCACGCCCAATCAAACTTTGTATCTTTTGAGTCTCCTACTTTGTATTTGCCAAGCATTTGACGTAATTTGTTTCAAGCTCCTTCCTGCCATCTGATTTTCAACATTTTTATAGTCTTATAAAAAACTAACGTTTCGTTCTAATACAATTCCAAGCAGAGTATCTAACATTACCTTAAAGATCATCAGTCGGGATAATCAATGTGTACACTTGATGGTTATTTCAATTACTTTCTTGTACATTGGCAATGAACGTTGATTTTATTTGTTTTTCTTTATATTATATTCAGGTAGTTTTTGCTAAGATCTAATATCTATAGCTTAAATGTCAATTATATCTTAGAACGACATGTAATATATTTTCATCCTGAAATTTTCATATGATGTCTACCAATTTGTTTATGACACATTTCGCCATTGATCTATACAGCTAATTATAAACGAAATGTATTCGTAGTGTTAAATACTAAATATTAATTAGGAGAAGAGCAGCGGGAAACGTGCTTGATTTTTCCAATACCACGTTTCTTTTCGTTGACTTATTTCAGTGTATTTAGCAAGACAGAACGACAATAAGGCAAAGTTCCCTTTGCAAGCATACAAGCAGATGTTTCATTGTTAACTTTCTTGACTGTTTACAGTCTGAGGGCTGTCAGAGAATCTATATATGCTACGTATGACTCGAGCTGACTACGTGAAGTGACAGTTAGACCAAGCAGTAGCGAAGAAGCACTTTTCAGTTAAAGTGTGTTCCTCTGACCATAAACGGGGGAGTTGGTAGCTCCATAGTAATAACCGAGCATGGTAGTTTAAATGTAATATCCTTTAATGAATTGCAGGCAGTGTACGATTGTAAGGAAGATAAGGTGGTTGGTCGAAACAGTGCAAATGAGAGAAGGGTATATTTTAATCAATAGATCACCCAAAGCTTTTAAATTTTGTTGTATTATAGGCATTAGTAAAACAATTATGTTCAAAGAAAGTAGCATTTACTGAAATCATTTTCAAGTCTTTCCAGGCCCTTCGTTGGTTTTGATACTCAAGAGGAGAAAAGACTAATGTTAATTGTCTAAAATTTTCTTGTAAGACCTTGCGAGGAGAATTCTCAAAAGAAGTAAATTTCGTGCGCAACGGTCGAGGCCTAGTCTTTGCACAGCTGAAGTTCTTTGTTTTTGTTTTTAATACAGTACAAAAATCAGTACAGTAAGCCACGGACGGAACTAAAGAGTGCAAAGAGGCAAATGTCCTGGGCACCAGCCTTGAGGAAACGCCGAAAGAATGTAAGGAAAGTTGCTATGACAAGTGAGGCAGGTTTATATCGAATAGAGAAGTCATCTGCCATGAAAGCAACGTTAAGGAATTGAAGCCAATTTTAGTAGTGGGTGTGGTTTAACCGTCACATCAGGAGGGCATTCAAATATATTGTTTATATAAGGAAATCCTCATTTTATGTTCTATAATTTCTGAACTAATTAAAGTGGTAATGAAAATTTTGTATACATATAAAGTGAACGCCAAACTTTTTCACAGTGATCTGGCAGTAAAGCTCAAAAGTAATAACCCTTCTGTTTAGGAAGCAAACTAAATCCACCCAGCATTGAGAGCCATTAATTGAAGTCATGACCATTGACTTTCACTCACTAGATGGCACAACAACTTCGTAGCTTCCTTCTATCGTTTGCAGCCTATTCCCGACAAGTTATTACGTGAGTTGGAGTACCTATCGAGGTAATCATGTGGTCTGAGGCATTAGGACAGCAGTTCCAAGCTCTCGAATTCGAATTACGCATAGAGCATGGACATATATGGGTTTCAACAAGCATTGCACTCGTTTAATCCCAACGATCCGAAATAAAGGTTACTAAATTACCCCCCAAAAAAGATACCAAAGTGAGTCAGAGTGAGGTGTCTCGTCACCATTAAAATTGTGGTATCAACATTTTCGCATCCAATTGAGATACTAGCAATATTCGTATGTAGAGCCGTTGTCTATCGAAGATAGTGGTCACCTAGGAATTGCAAGCAAGCAGCTTTATCAGTCTGCAAAATAATTAGGTTTTCATCTAGAACTGGAAATGTCTCATATTTGAAAGAACCATAGAACTAAAATACCGAAACAGTTTTGTTACCAAAATTTGCTGCTGCCTGTCATTGTCATTTAAAAAGAAATGGGCCTGCAGGGTCCCAATACACTAAATTATTATACTACTAGATTTGTTGTTATTGGTCTAAAGAGTTAGTTTACTAACTATGAAGTGTTGAACATTCCTAACAGGTAACTACTACACGTGTATAGTGATATTTTGCGGAATATAAAAGGGTTTTGCTTGCAATATATTGTAATAAGTATTTCAGTAAATTCCATATACAAATATTTATATTATAATTATATTAGACAATTAGATCCGATTTTCTCAAGCCGATAGTCTTCGTCGAACATCGCATGATCTTATTTAATGACCTATCATAAAGTCTGTGTGACAGGGTTTAACTCTTTTAGCATTGTGGTAAGTTGTTTGTACCTTTTTCTAGGAAACGTTTAAGAGTTTGTTGTTGACTTTAATATTAAACACATGTTATACCTTCTTGTGTCATTGTGTTGAACTAGAATTATTGCTGTACAATAGAAGGAAAAATTCAAACAATTTATATACATATTTTAGATACATGCTAAGCTAATACAAAGAAATTCAAATGTAGCACAACATTAGAGTTCAAAAAGCATAGTGATATCCAAGAGCGCCCATGTTGTGATTTTCATGGGGGGAAAGGACAGCGCCCATACACATACTACCTTCTTTTCTTGAGTTTGGACTGAAATGATCCCATGATTTTTTTGCCATATTATTATAATTTCCACTAGCTAAGGGGGGCGAGTACCTCGTTGATCCCTGACAACTATGGGCGCCCTTGGTGACGGCTATGGAACATATAGAATTGAATTAGTTTAGTGGTAATATTATTTTAGAAAGAGGCTCGAAAAATATTATAATATATCTAAAAAATGTAGTTTGAGAAATTTTAGTTTAAGATGCACAATGAACTATATCCTCTGAAGTTGATCTTATTTCCCCGCTCCCAAAGGACACAATATCAGTAAGCTTCATCGCTCTCTGTTTCTTCTTCTTCCTTCCTTTCTTAATCTCCATGTCTTTATTCTTTATATATATATATATATATATCAAATTCTTCATCGTCCACTCAAAGTTTGTTATTTGCATCCCTGAGTTGTGTGGTCCATTTCCAAAAGGCCTCTTGCCCACAAAAATGTAAAAATTAAGATATTGGTATTATTATGTTCATTTGATTATTTTCTACCACATTAGTAAAGTTTTATCATTACAGAACGTTTGTAAAATCATCTAATCACCATCAGAAAGTAAAGGACAGATACAGAAATCATCAGAAAAATTTGTATGTATTCTATTCTTTCCAATTCTTTTTTAGGAAAATGAAGAAGATTGAAAAACTAAAACTTCTACTACAATTTCTAAGATACCTGAAATTTGTTCCTAGCTTTGAAAATTAAGAAATGTATTTATTATAAGTGCTTATGTCGATTTCGCAACATTTATGGCGCTTGGACAAAACACGTTTAGGAAATAGGCTACACAGTTTGTTGAGAGTGTATTTTCCCACCTGGGATTTCTATCATCTTGAATGCAATTTTAGCAACTTTCTAACCAGCAAAAGTTGTTTCGGGATTTCGTTGCTAATTCAAAGCATTGAAATTCTCATTTGAGTTCTGGAATTTCACATGCAAAACCATTTTTCAAAAGACCATTATATGCAAGAGCTATGAAGGTTCGTTTACAGGACAATAATTACTGAGAACCAAGCGACCATTACTAAGGTTGCGGATCCCACAAAGAGTCGTTGAAATCCAATTACGAGAGGTATACACATAGCGTGCGCATCCACACAAATAAACATATAAGGGCTTATGTCACTGAAAGTATACAAACACGGTGCACTGACAACCACATAGGCAGAAAAGCCGTACATACAAACGGGATTCATAAAGTGAATACTGATCCACTAGATTCGTCATGAAGGCAACACACATACGGGACATGCCCTGTAGAAACAGAAATTCCGCGAGGTGGTGTGAATGGAAGGACCAAGCTCCAAAGTGTGAAATATGTACTGGTACATAACATTTTAGGGACTTCCATGTGTCATAGGTACATAGAATTTGCAAAACATAAACTTTAAAATTTCGAAAACATAATGGCCTTTTCCGTTTTCCCCGTCCTTATATGTTTTGCAATTTGGTTGTGTACATCAGATTAAATAATATATATTGTTTTTGAAATTTCAGCGCTACGGTTTTCTGTTACGTAGAAATATAGCATGAAATACTGAGAAGTCAGTCTCCTACGTCATACAACGAAAATCATCCTCTGATTGGTTTGACGTAATCAATTCGTACTATTTCCGTAGCTATATGCTTCTCCCTATGTTATGTTCCTTATTCAGAAATAACAAAAAAGAGAAAACACATTCACATCATCACTTAACCAAATAATTAATGTACAAATCTGCAGAACATATTTCAATAAGTTAAAACACCAAAACATGCTTTCAATAACATAAATTGCTCCAAACAATAACAGCAGCCAGTCTTAACTTGCAGTGCTCTTCTAATCACTGGTTTTTATCACTTTTGATGTTTTGAAAATTTAGAGCAGTTGGTTAACGCATGCAACTTTTAACTTTTTATACTTTCACCTAAGGCTGTTCGAATCCTATCAAAGACCGTGTTTTATTTTACTCCACGAAACGCAAGAGTAACTTCAATGTAATAGATTAAATTTACTTTTTTTTTTCTTACATGCTTTCATTATTATTTTTTACAATGACATTAAAATTATTACAAAAATAGTATTATATTCACGGGCTACAAGTGGTACGTTCATTTGTTAACAGATGGCAGTAACGAGCACTATTAATTCATGTGCTTTTAAGTTCTTGGAAAATGTTTCACTAGCATTCATTGAAAAAGTATACGATTGTCAAACGTAAAAACCCACATTTATTTTAGAGAAAAAGTAGGTAATTCTTTTTAAATACAAAAGTTCTAAAGAGCATTATTAGAAGATATCTTTTGATTTAATCATGATAAAAGAGCTGCTATAAATTAGTGTTGAAACTACCAAAAAATATCAATATCATAAAAAAGTATTAAAAGTAAAAATCAATTTTAAGTGAATAAACCGAACTAAATGACGTGTTAAAGCATACAGAAACGCTATTCACCACTTATACTATTTCTTTCGATCCATTTTTGCTATCTCTTTTTAAACAAATCAAATACCATCTGTGTGTTAATGACAAGCAGTCGGCAGACTGATTACGTCATAACATGGGCGCAAGGCTGAGATTCTTTTGAAGCAAGGCGTTATTACTCTTGATAGATTCATCACAGAAAGAAAAGAAAATGTTTTCCGTAGTCTGCTTTAACAGAAGAATGTTTTATTGCAATAAAAAAATACTACCGGAAATGTCCATTATTGAAACTTTTGACCCTTAACGATTACCTTCAGACAAAAGAGTATATGAATTTTATGCATTTTAAAATTGTATTGTGGCTATACTGTTGGTCGTCAAGACTTGGTTGCTTTTTCCAAGTTTACACGAAGACGATAAGTAATTATGGCCAACTATTTCTCTATTTTGTCCTTGACTTGCTGGTGCATTAAAATCGCGTATCAGTCCGATGCGTGCGTCTTTCTGTTCTTTCCGAATCAACTCCTCCAGATATTTGTAGTTAGTTCCGACGTCTTCAGGATTAAGTAGTAGACAGCAGGTCCTCCCTCTTTCCTCCTTTCAGCACATCATCACGTGATCATTAGTGTAGGCTACTTCCATATTTTAGGCGCTTTCCAAGGACTCCACCTACTCCATTTATTACTCCTCTGTTTCAGTCCCGAATAGAACATCCTATAATCTTCACCTGTTCCATCCTTTCTTTCTCCAAAAAGTCCTACTGCGTCTATACTGTTTATCTTGATATCCTCTTTCAGGTTTCCCCACTTCTCTGCTGCCAACAATGAGTGATCAGACGTTCCTATTCTTAACCTTGTCTTCTCTCCTTTCTTCTTGATTTCTTCTGCTCCATTCAATATATTTCTCTGCGCAATAATTTATCCCAAAATATTCCCTTTCCCGCATATTTGAAAACGGGGATAGTTTATCTCCGGAATATTTTGTATTGGGACAAAACATTGAGATATATATTGTGTTTTGAAACTATGATAACAATGTGGTGGATTTACGTTTCCTGCGACTTCCCAGTTAAGGAAAACTCCAATCTCTGTTATCTCAATCCATCTCTGAGTTTGCCGATGGCATTCATAAAAGAAGTAAGCACGTTAATTATTTTACTTTACTTTACTATGCGTCAGACGTTATCATTTTCGACGAGCCTTGTTACAGGTTCACAAATTAGTTACAGAAACACAGCCATAGAGACCGAGTAAAATAATTGTGAATAACATAAGGTTTTTGTTTAATAAACGAATAATATACCGAAAATTTTGTTATCCTTTGTTAAAGTAGTGTTAGTTTTTGTTTTGTCGAAGTGGGTTCCATGACTTTCGTCGGATCTTTGAAGGAGTCTGTTTCTCAGAACTTGTTAAGAACCGCTGGTTTAGAGTGCTGATTCCTCTCCCAAATTATTACTTTGTTTGAAGTAAATTATACCCCATCCATGGAAAATTAGCATTTAATCACGTATTATTATTTAAAATGCTTGCATTGATCAACCCACGATTGCAACATTGGATATATATATATATATATATATATATATATATATATATATATATAATAATAAAAATAAATCACAGCCATATTCAATCCACTAGTGGATGAGGCCTCTCCCCGAAGGTAGGAGTTGGTCTACTGCTCCCACGCTGACCAGACGGGTTGGGATATATATATTGCCCCTTAACCAGAAAATAATATTAGAAATAGTAGAATGTTTTATATAGGCTACGGTGATGATGTAATTCAGCAATAATTATACAATTTTAACAATTGTAAAGAAGCGATCAATTGTCGAAATTACATTAAATACTATAGATATGTGTTTGTGCTTAAAATGTTGACGTGTGCTATCTGTTCTGAAATCAATGTTGGGATTTTGTTCATCATGTTTGTCTTCGAGTTTCTGGTAAGTCACAGAGATTGTCATGTATAAATTATGATAATTTTCTTATTCTACAACGATTGTGAAGACTTGTCTCAGAAATGAAAATCCAAGTTGGAAACTCGTAGGCCACGTTCCTATTTTGTGGTGTGTATAGAATTGAGTTGAGTGAGTTAATTATTTGAATCGAAAGTATTATTGGAAGTGTATGTGTCATGGTAGATGTCCCCGGAAAAGGTTACAAAATAATTCCTGTACTCCGTACAGGAACGAACCTGATCGACGTTAAATAGACTCTAGAGTCTGATTGCTTTCTAAAAACATTCACTATACACGTTTATATATTACATCCTATCTCTTTTATAAAAACAATCCTAAATAAACATCTTTCTAGATGAATCAACATCTTCGGGATCCACAAAATGTCATCATCGATCGTTATTCGAAAACCTTTTACATAATCAAGGTTTAAGCAGAAGTTATCAAGAAGCTAGTAAGAATGGAAGCATTAACTAATTTTAAACTTTAACAAAGCATTCATTTTAGTTCCTTCTTTCAACGTAACAAAAGTGGTTGAAATCGGTTCAGTCACTCACAAATGATACGCTAAATGAACATAAAGCAAGGATGAAAACGCTAATAAGCTAAAAATTCTAGTAATACAGCTAAAACATGGAGAATAGTCCACTGTATGAACGTTCAAATCGGGATTGGAATTGGTGTAGTCGTTCTTACAAAATGTGTGAGCATTTGTTTTAGCTGAAGTATCGTTTCCATAGAAAAATTGAACCTTTCGCAAATTAGAATCTTCTTTAAAGAAGATTCAGGAAGTTGGGAGCAAACAAGGAACATTTCTCTTGGGAGAGGAAAGTAAGATTTCAAAGAGTCCTTTGTTTCAAGACTTGACAATGTTTTTGATATTCTCAATTGCAAGTGTAAAATAGCTTTGTGTTCTGAACTAAGTTGGCCGAAAAGTTTTGGTTGCAGAAATGAAATACGCATTTACTGTACCTGTCCCAAAAATATGAAGATCACTGTAAAAGAACTTCTTTTCATAAAAGGACAACGGGAAAAGACTGGCTCTATTGGACCTCATAAAATTGGTTTGTCAGATGTGCTTCAGAATAAACGACAAGGCAGAAAACAGAAACGCCTAGAAGACCAAAAAGATGATTTAGTTAATATGAACAGAGAAGTAAACGGAACGTTTCAATTGTACAAAATGAAATCCGTGACATCGACAGGGAAAGTGAGAAACAAAGATCTGATACAAAAAATGCAGATGATGGAAATTATAAACACAAATCACAAAATTCAAGCTCACATTCCACTTCCAAGAAAAGAAAATACAACACATTAGAAATACCTAATGTTGCTATGCAGAGAATTACGTATGGTGTAGGCTTGCGCGCCACAACTGCCAACCCCACTGCCGCTCTTACGGATGCTGGCTTGATAACCGACCAAGACCAAAAGTTTGTGATTGACCACAATAAAGTTAAAAGAACTCAAGTAAAAATAATGAAATCCCTGGGCCAAGAATTTGATTATTTTTGTCAGGAAGGTAAAATTGACTGCATCTTCTTTGACGGCCGTGATAATAATACAAAAGTTATGCTGAAAACAGAAAATTCGATCAGCAGTTCCCCAGCATTATAAGAGAACAACACTATTCTGTGTGCAGTGAGCCAAGCGGACGATACCTTTATCATTTCACACCCCAAACAGATTGTGAAAATAAAAAGCAAGCTGAAATTATTGCCGATAATCTTGCAGATTTTATGAAGGAAAGAGGCATTGATAAAAGCTTACAGACAAATTGAGGTGTTTCCAGTAACGTCAATACTGGTTGGGAAGGTGGTATTATGCATTGGGTAGAAATCAAACTCGACCGTAAGCTAAATTGGTTAGTTTGTGCTATTCACACCAACGAGTTACCTTTGCGACACATAATCACAGCACTTGATAGTAGAACTTTGTCGAACAATCAGTGGACAAGCACCATTGGTAAGATGCTAGACACAGTAGCTGAACTTGAAATCAATCCTTCATTCCAAAAACTCGCAATTCGAGAACCTCTTATCGCGCTGAGTGAAAATATCATAAAAGATTTATCTATTGATCAAGCGTACGGATATCGAATTACACAGGCCATACAATTGATGCTAAATTGTCAGTACATTCCATTTTTCACAAAACAAACATTCGCTGTCTAATTACTCTTATAGGAAATTTCGGTTATACTCGTATTCTATAAAAAAAATATAGTAATATCACTTCAATATTTATTTGGACCAAGTTGCTCAGTTCACTAAATCATTGTAAACAAAACAAAAAAACTAGAGCCAGCTGCTCTCTCACTTTCGCGCAATTAGACTCATTTCAAAACAATCAGAAAAAGAAAACAAAGACTCGGCTAAATTGCACACGTCAACCCATGCAACCTACCAGTGAAGCCCTGGTAGATTGTTTGCTCAACTTCTCGGATTTTTAAATTAAATTAAAATTCGAATACCGCCTACTCTCTGACCTAAACAACAATCAATTCAACAAAATTAACTATCAATCGAGCCATCTACCTATATGGAGCAAGATTCTGTTGCGATCTACTTCTGAAACGAACCCAAAACCGTCGCCTCTACTGTAGAACTTCATCAGCTTCGAAACCCAACATACTCCATCAAGCGAGGAATCTTGTGCACGTCCGGACCACGATTTTGGCTCCTAGAGTCACACAATCAAAGGAGATCCAGAGAGCTTCCTCAGTTAGGCTCTTTGTGAATGACTGCAATGAAGTATTTTGACTGCACATTTACCAATCTATATCTAAATAAGGATTCAAGGGATCGTTAACACCAAACATTTAATCAAGATTCAGTATAAATTTATAGACAAGAGTTAGTAAAGCTCTGAGTTGAAAATTAGTTTTTTTTGGAGGGGAACCTTCCTGTTCAAGAAGTATGAATCCTAACGAATCCTTGCGAATTATTTCAAACTGAGACAGTCAAAACTCGCAATATTGAATTCCCGCAATTCAGAAAAATCGTACTTAATTAGGAAAATTATTCCATTTAAATGAGAAGTCTCAAACTGACCCATTCAGTCATATCACTTACTCCTGCTTATGACTCATCTTAATTTCCGCACAATAGCCTGAGAATTACTCGGCTCTGAGGCGGTCTTTATAGGCACGATTCAATATCCAGTTTTTAAAATCAATCAGATTAATTTGTTAAATTTATTTATTTATCGGATTAAGAAATCAAACGTTTGGGCCCAATGCACGATCAAATAATTCAATTCAAACAAGGAATGAAATCACACCTTTATCTTGATTAAGTTTCTTTTAGTTTTCACTTCAATACAGCAACTAAAATTAACCCGTGTTTATTTGGAAACCTTTATTCTAGTTTCGATTGAAATAATGCGCTCAAATTATTAAAACCTCGTTCAAAGCAAACACATATTTTAAGAAACTGACCCGACGTCACATCGCTCTCTCGACCTAACAAAAAACCACTTCTAATTGGTCACTTAAACTTCCATGAAAAAAATTACATTTAAATTCAATGAATTATTTGTTCTTTCACACTCGCCTCCTCGGAATATTAAATGCAACACTTTAATTTAATTTACACTTCTTACGTTGATTAAAACAGCGTTGCTTCTCATCCGACATATTCACACTTTCACTATGATTCGAGTTAATTTCCATCAATAAGCTTACAAGAATACCTCTGCCTATTTTAAGTGCTCCTGATCAACGAAAATTATTTTAGCTTTAAATCTCAATTATTTCATCGAGAAATTTGCACTCCTTCTTAAAGGATCATTAATTACGACCAACTACACGACGTAAAAACGGTTTGAAACGCGACGTTACTCAACTTGAAGTTGGCTTCCTCCATTCTGTCCCATTCATGATCAGAGTTTTATCACGTGGACGATGACCTCAAGCCACTAAGACGGCTACTACAGCAGGTGATAAGAGAAAAACTTTTGCCACCTAGTAGCGTTTACTCAAATCTCGGAGAGAAGTTTAATGGCTGCTTAGTTTGTCTGTCTCGTTTCTCTTCAGACGGATAATAAAAAGTGTAATAAATATTACAAACACATCGATCATTGCAATCTACTGTCATTTGTTATGCACTACGTTTTCATTCACACAATTCTTCTAACGCACCCTACATCCAGTATCATCTCCATGAATTATATTGTGCTGCCAACAGTTTCAATTTAACACTATTTCACTCACCAGATATAGAAATAACTTTCAGACGTAGAAAAATACATGTCCATTTCACCAAACCTTTAATGTTTCAAAAACAAATGTTTTTAATTGCAATTTCATTTTCATCGTCAGTTCAGGTTTGTAGACAGAAACTGAAAAAATAAAACATTAAATTAAAGGCTGGTGAAAGTTTAAGGGGGAAAGTGGATAAACTTCTAAGTCAACGAATAAAAAATCTGTCTTTTTACGTTTATATTTGCCTAAAAATAGATTACATGAAATTTCAGTCCTTTAGGAAGAACATAAACGTACTATGACTAGATTCTGGACCACTAATTAATAAAAATACACAACCAGAAAACATCTTCCGTTTAGCCATGTGTCCAGTGGGAAAGATGACACAGTGTGAGGGTAAATTAAAAACAATAATTTCTCAGTTCTCAGCTTCTACTTAATTGGGCGTAATCACTTGATTTCCTCCCTTTGACACGTAGAGTACTTGTCTGGATAAGCTGAACGAGTTTTATTGTGACAATGTGACGAGTGTATTTGTCACACTGTGACGAGTCTTCTATAGACGTTGTATTTTCATGCAGTTCTAGGCACTCAATTCATTCATTTTCGACGTGAATAATGGGATCGTAACTGTCGTAAACATAAGCAAAGCTGCAGATGGCGATATGATGAAGAGCAAGTCTTTTGTGCACCATCCGCTTGATACCTTGAAATTTCTTTCCGAAGACATTTTGTGTACAATCCCGTATTTCGGATAATATAATAGTCTGTTAGCCATCATTCCAATGCTTTTAGTATTAGTGACGTATAAATGTGTAGAAATAAGTTTTGAGGCAACTATATCGTTTTGAGAGATTGTTCCGTTAACATTTTCTCATGTAGCATCACTGGAAGAAATGTGTTTTAGTATTGGAGGATAGTTTTAGTGTTTAGTAGTATCATTAGATGTACTGGCTTGTGGTGTTGAAAGACTGCTTAGTATTTCTTCCTCTATAACCTTAACTGGATAATATTCCGGCTTCCCGAGATTCTGGAACGGTTCGCTGAGCCTCTGAGCAGTTAACATAACAATAAAAAATGCACCATCTGTTCCCTCCCTGTTTTACCCTATCTTACCCTATTGCCTCGAGATGAATATATTTACAGATACCTAACTAGATGGCAGCATTGTTGGCAACAAGTACAGAAGTGTAAATGACAAGCTTCTCGAATATGCCTTTGAAACTATATTAATTGATGCCTACATGAGATCTATAATGTGTAAATATAGTGATGACAAAAATATTCGACTTAATTGATATATCTTACAAGTTTAAAATAGTGGTCTACTTTCAATTTTGGTTCTACCGGGAACACAACTCTCTACTTTTTTCTCTTTTTTATGTCTTCTCTAAAACTGTGAAACATTGGCTCCAACGGACTATTCCTTATTCACTAATCGCGTGATGCGCTATCCATACGTCTAGTACCCTACCCCTCCGTCCTCCAACTACTTGTGTCAAGGTTTTTCTAGTTGTAGTTTTTCTGCGTTGTTTTGGTTGTGCAGGTTTATGCACGCCTTTCTGGCTTTGTGTATATTTTATAGCAAAGAAAGTGAAACTTCAAGTTAGGTAAACTGAGGAAATGGCAGCCTTATCAATTTGCCACATCGTAGTGTTCAGAATGGAATCTTTTGTGAAGCATTTTTAGTGTTTGTGCAGAATCAATAAGTGAGATATATGAGATATTAGGAATACAAAATTTCAGATGCCTTTCACCAGTTTTACCCTCAACAGAAACCTACATTTTTTTTCTTCTGGGAGACGTTTGCGCATTATTTGTGAACGCACTTTTAGAGTTTATGCACTATTCATATAAGAGGAAATTAAATTTCAAATTCACGAGCTAGAGAAATAGTTCCCCTAATTACTCAGACAAAAGGTTCTCACGTCGGAATTGTTTTGCATCTTAGCGGACGCATTTTTATCCTTTGGAAACGAAATAAGTTTCAAGTTCGTCGGAATAATTAATAGTCAAAAATTTTAGGCTCCAATTCTTTGTGTACACATTTGCATGACTTCTGCATAATTAATAATTGAAACATTAGAAATTCAACATCCTGGAAAGATTTCACTCAACATTTATGGACATTATGTAGGAGGGGAAAGTAAATTTCATGTTTGAGAAGCTGTAGAAAAGCACCCACACATAATTCCTAGTTGGAATTGTCTATACACTCACGTGAAGGTTTTTCCATTTCCTTTTACGCAGATTTAATAAGTGAGATAATAAAATATCAAAATGGAATGTGTCATTTTAACAACTCTTCAAGTAAAACCTATTGAATTACTTTTAGATCAAGAGCGTTTGAGAATCACTTTGCCATCACTGTACATGTTTGTAAACAGTTCATACCAGAGTAAATTTAAATTAAATTTGATCGGGGGGATTGGTGAAATCTTAGATTTGGGAATACAGTTTCTCACCTCACTTTGAAAGATTCGTGGTGATACTTTTTATTTCCTTTATGCTTGTTTGTGAAATTAACATATTCTTTATAGTGTACCACATTGTTTTCAGTTATGGTTCTCTGAAATCAGTTAATAGTAATAAAACGTATCACATTAAAGATACTACACGATATGATAGCACAGTTGTACTTTTAATATGAGTTTAACAATATTATCAGCAAACAGCAAACTCGTATTACGCTCTGGTTATTTTACCAAAGAAAGGTTATTAAATTTTCCACACAAAAAGATCTTTTAGACGAATTAAAAATTAGTTAGTACAATATGTTGAGTTCAATTAGATTAAATTTGATTTACTCCAGTCATGTTTGGCTGAAGTCAGATTCAGGCATGGAAGATGATCTGAGAAGGAAGTCGTCCAGGAATTAGTTCGAAGTTACCATCTCGGCCTTAACTTGGTCTAACTCAGTAGAAACCGGAAAAAGCTGCCAAGATAACCGGTCGCTGGGACACAGCCCAGAACTTCCTGAATACAAAGCGAAAGCTCTAGCAATTAAGGTATAGCCACTTGGTAGTAAAAAACGGTATAGTGAAGAAAACATATTTAAGTGAAGTATAACATCAACACTTTAATTTAATCAATTCTGTTTCTGACCCTTTCTCAGCAAAGAAAATATGAATTTAATCGATTCACGAAATATAATTTTGATGAGGCTATTATAGCTATCCTTATTCAAGTTTGCATGCTACAGTACAGACTTATGATACGCGTGTCCTTTTAAAACCGGAGGTTTTTTCCTTAGCACTCAATCGTAGAGCTGACAACTCTACAAAACATGTCAATAAATAGTAACAAATGGTTCATGGATTCTCCTGGGGTAAAATATTCCGGAGGTAAACTAGTCCCTCATTCCGATCTCCGGCCTGGGACTACTTCAGGGGGCTCCAAAAACTGGATTAAGAAAGAACTTAGAATAGAAAGGTGGAACGTACGAACATTATACCAAACGGGCGCTCTCCAGGTGGCGGTACGCGAGACCGAGAAGTACGAGCTAGGCATATTATCAATACAAGATGTTCGATGGAAGGGTCAAGATGGCATCCCACAGGACAGTACACTTTCTACTACGGTGAATCACAGTCTCACGATTTCGGAACAGGATTCCTCATTAAGAACAGTATCCTTCAGGCGGTTCAGAATATAGAGTTCGTAAACGAAAGACTATCGTACGTTACGGTACGTACTCGATGGGGGCAACACGGATTCATTAAACGTCTATGCTCCGACCGATGTGGCTACTGATAACGACTAAGAGATATTCTACGATGAGCTAGAAAGGCTGTTTGACCGAATGTTGAAGTATTATTCGAAAATTGTGATGGGTGATTTCAATGCAAAGGTAGGGAGGGAAGAAAAATATAGACATACTATAGGCAAATACAGCCTTCACGAAAAGACCAACAACAATGAAGAAAGACTGGTAACTTTCGCGATTTCGAAAAACCTACTGGTAAAGATCACGTACTTTGAACACAAAGTCATACACAAATACACATGGGTATCTCCGGACGGGAAAGCTCTCAACCAGATCCATCACGTATTAGTAGACAGACGAATACACACCAACATAATGGATGTTAGGTCGTAAAGAGGAGCGGAAGGTGGCACCGACCATCAATTAGTGATCACAAAAGTAAGGAAATTTATGCATTGCGAACAGAGAAAGCAAGGGTTCAAAACAATTCGAAGTTAAACGATGAAATAATACGAACATAACAGCAGATTACAACTCGAACTCTCAAATAGGTTCGAAATCCTAGCCAACTCGAGTAATAGTAATGATGATATTAATAATGAAATTGATGTAAGTAAGGTGTGGGAGGTAATTCGTGAAACAATTAATAGCGCAGAGAAGGAACGTGTAGGTGAGGAGAAACAACAGAAAAACAAACCTTGGTTTGATAAAGAATGCCATAAGCTTCATGAGATACAAAAACAAACAAGGTAGCGATGGCTAAGGAATAAAAGGGAAGCAAATACCAACCACTACAGTAACGCGAAACGAAACGACACACTCGTGTTCAGAAACAAAAAGCGAGAATATCTGACGCACAAGATTGAGGAGATAGAGGAAAACGTGAGAGACCACTATCATACGAGATATATACAAAGGGGTAAACTCGTTAAGAAACGGTTACCAGGCGAGGTTAGGAATGATTAGGAATGAACGTGGAGATCTTCAGGCGGATCCGACTAAAATTGTCGATATGTGGAAAAGTTGTTTCGACAATCTTCGTAATGTACACAGCGGGGATCAACCAGATAAATTTGAAATTCATACCGCTGAACCGTGGATTCCCGAATCTAGCGAGATCGAGATCGAGATCAGATTGTCGGTAAAGAAATTGAAAATTTTCGAATCACAAGGAATAGATAATATTCCAGCCAAATTAATTAAAGCAGGAAAAACGGCACTAATCAAACAACTACATAAGTTGATAAATGCTATATGGAGAAAGGAGGAGCTTCCAAAGGAATGGAAAAGCTCAATAATTGTTCCGATTACAAAAAAGGCGATAAATCGGACTGTAATAATTACTGCGGAATCTCGTTACTTCCAACCTATTACAAGGTATTAAGTAATATTCTGTTAACACGCCTAAGTGTATACGTAGATGATGTAATTGGAGATCACCAATGTGGATTTAGAAGAAATAGATCCACGTTGGACCAGGTTTTTGCCTTGAGACAAATTTTGGAGAAGAAATGGGACGGTTCATCAACTATTCATTGATTTTAAGAAAGCATATGATTCTATGAAAAGGGAAAAGTTACAGAGTATTCTGATACGATTTGGAATTCCGAAAAAAAAAATGGATCAACTAGTGAAGATGTGTCTCGACGACCCCATAAACAGAGTACGGATAGGTAATAATGTGTCGGATAGTTTCAAGATTTGCAACGGATTGAAACAAGGCAATGCCTTGTCACCACTACTGTTTAACTTTGCGTTAGAATATGTGATTTTAAAAATTATAGAAGACAAAAAGGAACTATCATTGAACGGTTTGAATCAACTGCTGATGATGTAGATTTAATAGGGGACGGTAAAGATGCACTACAAAGCAACACCGAAGTCTTAATAGAAGCTTGCGATGAGATAGGTCTACAGGTAAACATAAATAAAACAAAAGACATGATAACAAGCTGAAACACAGGGAGCGAAGGAAACAAAATCATAAGAATTAGGGATGAGGTCATAGAGAAAGTAAACAAATTTAAATACTTGGGAGCATACGTAACAAGCAAACATGAGGTCAGGGAAGAAATAGAAAGTCGCCTAGTATCGAGGAACGCATGTTTCTATTCAGTTTAAAAACTTCTAATCGCTATTAATACCAAGGAAACTTAAATTGGAAATATTTAGAACGGTTATTCTGCCGGTAATACTTTACGGTTGCGAAAGTTGGAGTACGACCCTAGCAGATTAACATAAATTACATGTTTTATTACCTTTTTCACAATAAACCTTGTGTTGGTAAATGTTGAAATTATCTCAGAAAAATTGACAGCCGTTGCGACCGGGACTCGAACCCGGATCTCCCAGTTGCCGGCTAGGTATGCTTCCATGGCCGTGGTGGTGTAATTGTTAGCATACCTAGCCGGCACTTGGGAGTTCCGGGTTCGAGTCCCGGTCGCGGCGGCTGTCGATTTTTCTGTGATAATTTCAACATAAATTACATGTATTTGAAAATAAGGTTTTAAGAAAGTTATACGGTCCGAAACTGCGACGGGATGACTGAAGAATGGAGATGACTGCATAATGAAGGACTCCACGGACTGTACGATTCACCATATGTTCTAAAATAATGAAATCGCGACGACTAAGGTGGGCAGGCCATGTAGCTCGGATGGGAGAGAAACGAAGATTATATTATATCCTGGTTGGAAGGCCAGATGGGAGGAGGCCATTGAGAAGACCGGGACGTCGTTGGGAGGACAATATTAGAAGAGATATTCGATAAGTAGGTGTTCGTGATGAAAATTGCCTTGATATTGCCCAGGATAGAATCCAATGGCGATCGTTTGTTACTGCGACGATGAACTTGCGAGTTCCATAAGCTGTAGTGTTAGGTAGTTGTTCAATCGATTAGAAATGAAAACGCTTTATTTCATACTGTAGAGGCATTGAGTGTTTAACATATTTTTTTCTCGTAATTGCAGCTTTACGAAAGATCAAGCAATAATTCAATGCACTGGTATTAATCATAGTTACTGCACTCACCGTGATTTCCATCTATCGCACTAAATTGAAACTTCCCTGTAACTATCTATGATCGTCTGCTTTTAAATCGACGTCGAGCATTAAATGGCATGCAATATGAAAATGTTATCAGGTGAATGAGTGAACGGCCAATCATGATAAAGATATTAAAATATTGTTATTATTAGACTTAGATCCTCTCGACAAAATAGTATCAGTATATTGAAGTAGGAAGTAGAGCGTAAGACCGTAGAACCACACAAGCAATAGATTTGCATTATCCTCTTACTAAAAAGATGGAGGTGGACATACATGAAGGTCGTTATTGTAACTTTTGTCTTAATTCCATCACAAATTGAAATTGAGGATACATATCCTTAGAAGAACGTTCTTGCAAGAAAACTGTCGTTGTTAAGTTTGTGTTTGAAATTGTTGTTCTTCTCATTCTTGTAATTCATTTGGCAAAGTTAAAAGAGTTTTGTTATGTTGTCTCAGATAACAGAATTGAAAACGTTTGGTAGAGTCTGAAGAACTTAATATGTTATCTTTGTATAATTCCATTATTTTACTCAATTTTAGACCTATTATTATCTGGTGTAGTAAAACGTAATCCATTATTTTTGCATGACATTGAAGGCTTGACTTAGCATAGTTAGAATGATCCGATTTAGGTCACATATGCGCCGTTTTGTTCGATAACGTGTTGCCGTTTGGAAGGTAATATCATGATGCCTCTCTCATAGAAGCCCTTGCCCCTATTGGCAAAAATTGAGACAGTCGATTTTCACAAGCCTCTTTTGAAATGAATTTTTCACCAACAAACGTGTTCGCCATGGACAGGAACAGATGGTAATCACTCGGTGCCAGGTCCGGACTATAAGGTGGATGCATAAGAACATCCCAACCAAGCTCCCGGAGCTTCTGGCGAGTCACTATCGATGTTTGTGGCCTGGCGTTGTTCTGGTGGAACACAATGCCTCTCCTATTGGTCAAAGCTCGGTCCTTCTGGGCGATTGCTGCCTTCAGACGGTCCAATTGTTGACAGTATAGTTCCGATTTAAGGGTTTGGCCATAGGGGAGCAGCTCATAGTAGATAATTCCCTGCCAATCCCACCAAACACACAGCAAAACCTTCCTGGCCGTCAATCCTGGCTTGGGCACCGTTTGCGCCGGCGCACCGCGCTTCGACCACGACCGTTTTCGCGTGACGTTGTCGTAAGTGATCCACTTTTCATCACCAGTCACCAAACTCTTTCCGAAATGGGTCCCTTTTGTTGCGATTCAGCAGCGATTCGCAGATGGAAATTAGGTCCATGAGTTTTTTTTTTTGCGTTAACTCGTGTGGCACCCATACATCAAGCTTCTTTTTGTATCCATCCTTATGCAAATGGTTCCACACGGTTCTTTGTGCAATGTTTATCTCTTGGGCAATCGAAACAGTGCTTACATGGCGGTCGGACGCGACAATGTCCATGATTTTATCGACATTTTCGACACTTGGCCTTCCAGTGCGTGGTACATCTTTGACATCAAAATTAAAGGAACGGAATCGACGAAACCAAAATTGCGCGTGATTGGCTGTTACAGTATCAGGACCATAAACACAATTCACATTTGCAGCCGCCTGGCTTGCGTTTTCGCCTTTATCGAAGAAAAACAGTAAAATATAGCGTATTTTCTCTTTGCTAGTGTCCATTTTGACGCGCGCTCACACAACACTGAGTCAACTCATCACAACTATCTGAAAAGTGTTTGTAGTACGCAATCTCATCGTTTGAACGCCATCTCGTTGAACCCGATCGGACTTATACAACGCGAGATACAGATCACTGAATCTATTGGCAAAATAATGGATTACTTTTTACTACAACAAATATTATCATTTGATACTGCGGGGAATTTAGATAATACAGAAACCATAATATTAAATTCGAATAACAAACTAACCCAGTTCTCTATTTGTGGTTTGTTTTTAATATGACCTCACATCGACGAAAAATGTTCCAATTCCTTTGTTGTATCGTTTTACCTTCTCAAAAACGCTTTGGGTCTCATTTTCTTTTGACTTCAAAATTTCGTGCGCAGATGAGGATGAGCCTGCTTGTTACATTTGGATACAGGTAGTTCGTTATGTTTGGGCATACTGCTAAATTTCGGGTTGAGTTGATGGTGAGATTCGTCTCTTCCAATTGCTTCTTGCTCATATTTTTCCTTGTTTCTGTCCGTTATTTCTCAGTGCTATCTTTCTCTATCTTTTGTTTATTCTATCTTAAAGATAAAGATAAAGATAAAATGAATTGTATGGGCGGTAACAGCACTATGGCTTACGCCCGTCCCGATACGGGGGAAGCTCCTTATCTTTGTCACGTCTAAAAATAGCTGTTAACTAAAATGATAAAAGCTGAAGATGTAAGCTCTTCAGAAAAATAAAATCATATTAAAAACTAAAGATTTATATTGCATCTTTAGCATAAAAGTTTAAAATGCGAAGGCTGTAAATAGGCCTTCACAAAAATAAAATAATACTACATAAAACTTAACAGCGATGTGACATAATCATATCAGAGAGACGGAGATAAACTTGTCTCACGGACATAACTAAAAACTCTCCGCAACATACCTGGTTCATCCCCTAACAATGACGCCATGTAATTGGGGATGTTATAACGTTGTCTGAGATGATTTTATCCGGGACAATCTAAAAGCACGTGACGAATACTTAAAACCACATTGCAATTAGTACAATATGGTGGATCCAATCGGCGTAACAAATAACCATGTGTCAGGCGACTGTGTCCTATACGTAGACGACATAAAAGGACTTCTTCACGCCTACTATCTCGGCACGATGATTTCCATGGAGCAACAGTTATTAACAGCTACGTTATCCCATCGTCGCTGCCATTCATTCCGCGTAACCTGCCTATAATATATCATCATGTCCTGAAATGGGACATGCTGAATATCAATGTTACCTCCTAAAGAGGCCTCACGAGCAGCTTCGTCTGCCAATTCATTGCCGTGTACACCAACATGACTTGGTATCCACGAAAAGACAACCTCACCACCGGCAGAGCAGATGGCGTGTGTCTTACAGAGAATATCTCTCACGAGCGGATGTTTCGAATACATATTGTCGAGGCTTTGAACAACACTCTTCCAATCTGTACAAACAAGGATGCGGTTGAAACCATGAACAAGACTAAAATCCAAAGCTTTTAAAAGAGCATATAGCTCAGCAGTAAAAATACTGGCTTTGGGATTAAGACAAAATTGACGGGCTTCCCTTTCTACAACAAACGCGCATCCAACAGATTCATCTGATCTGGATCCATCGGTAAAAACTGAGATAAAACGTGGGTACTGACTCTGCAAGGCAAGAAAATGTTGCTGGAATTCAATCATGGAGGTCTCCGATTTCTTGAAACGTGAGAAAGAAAGATCAATCCGTGGGCGGGCAAGTGTCCACGGCGGACGGAGACTAAAACGGACAGGACAGACAGTTGGGCGGCCTGCATTCAGATTCTCCAACAACTCTGATGCTCGGATGCCAAATGGTCGGGTAGCGTGACCACGGCGTTCTTATAGGGCTCGTTGGACTGGGTATGCCACTAAGTTATGTGCTGGGTGGCTTGCCAACGATGATATCTTAGCAAGATAGCTCAGCACAGAGTACATCCTATGAATCGCGAACGGTGGTTCAGCGGCATCAACAGAAAGACTGGTCACAGGGCTTGTGCGATACGCGCCAGTGGAGAGTTGAATTCCAGCGTGATGGACACTATTCAGCGTATGTAACGCTGAAAATCGTGCAGACGAATAAGCGTGACAACCATAGGTAAGCTTAGATAAAATGAGTGCGCGATAAGGGCGCAACAAGGTTGTACAATCAGTACCCCAAGTGGGATGACTTAAAACACGCAATAAATTCAGAGCTCTCGTACAGGAAATTTTAATTTGGCGAAGGTGACTACGCCAATTTAACTTGGTATCAAATAATAAACCGAGGTATCGTACCTCCTAGACGAAATGGAGTTGTCTGGCTCCAAGAAAGAGATCCAGGTCAACGAAACAAGTTCGTTTACGGCAGAAGTGGACACAGACTGTCTTCGTTGGTGTAAAACGAAAGCCAGTCTGGTGTGACCAGTCAACAAGACGGTTAAGCGTCAACTGGATCTGCCGGGTTGCGAGGTTGATATTCGCAGATTTACAGACAATCGTCAAGTCGTCGACATATAAAAGACCTTGTACAGGAGTTCGAATACAAGCCATAACACTATTCACTGCAATAGCGAACAGTGTTACGCTCAGCACACTCCCTTGAGGTAAGCCATTCTCCTGTAAATAACGCTCTGAGAAACGATCACCAACACGGACACGAAAATAGCGATCGCTAATAAAATTTGTTATAAAATGGGCCATGTGGCCCCTTATGGCCCAATCATGAAGCTTGCGTAGTATCCCATATCTCCAGGTGGTATCATAGGCCTTCTCTAAATCGAAGAACACAGTAAGAACGTGTTCATTCCGGAGAAATGCATTCTGAACAATAGACTCTAACATGACAAGATGGTCGACAGTTGATCGATATTGACGAAACCCACACTGATCATTTGAAAGCAAGTTGTTAAGCTCCAAGTACCACATTAGGCGTCGGTTTATCATTCTCTCAAATAGCTTGCATACGCAGATAGTGAGAGCAATGGGCCGGTAACTGGTGGGGTTTAGTTTATCTTTGTCATGATTCAGAATGGGAATGACAATAGCTTCTCGCCAACTAGGAGGGAAGCTATCAGTCCTCCAGATCTGATTGTAGAGATTTAGCAAGAAGACCTTTCCTTGGGAGGGAAGGTGTCGCAGCATTTCATAATGAATATCATCCAGTCCAGGGGATGTGTTTCTAACATCCCGCAAGACAGTTTCAAGTTCCCACTCCGTGAAAGAGACATTATAGGATTCAAAATTATTCGAGGGGAAGCGTAGAGGTATTATCTCTGCCTGTCGTTTAATGTTGACAAAATTAGCACTATAGTGCTGGGAGTTGGATATTGCTGCAAAGGCTGCTCCAAGAAGATTAGCTATCTCTTCTGGGTCAGTATGCAAGACATTGTTGTGCTTCAGAGCAGTCAATGGCTCGGAGCGATAGTTGCCTTCAAACGTCTGACCCGTTCCCACACGTCTCGGATTGGCGTTTGTGAATTGATGGAAGATACGTATTCACGAAAACATGTACGCCGAGTTTGTTTCATGAGACATCGAATATAAGCTTGTGACTGTCGAACTGCATTCAAATTTGCCGCTGTAGGATATCGGTTGAACACCCGTAAAGCGCGACTGTGCCGTCGCCGTGCTACCTCGAGCTCATCGTTCCACCAGGGAACAGAACGCCGACGTGGCGCTCGGCCAGACTGTAGGATGGAACATCTGGCAGCTCGCAATTTTCACGGTTCAAGTACTCAACCGAATCATTCAGGGGCAAATCTCCTTGATCAACTAGTTGGACACGAGTTGCATATTTAGTCCAGTCAGTACGCTTCAGATGCCAATGCGGTAATTTGCGTGGTGCTTGATAAAGGTTTAAAAAGTTTAAAATAACTGGGAAGTGGTCACTATCACATAGATCTTCATGTACACGGCATGCCAGCATGGGTGCAACAACTGCACTGCAGACAGACAGATCTATCGCTGAGTATGTGCCACTTGCCAAACTAAAATGCGTGTTAGCACCAGTATTTAATAAAACGAAGTCTGAAGCGTCAATAAACGATTCAATTATTCTACCGCGGACATCGGTACGAACACTACCCCAAATAACATTATATGAATTAAAATATCCAACTAAAATTACAGGTTGGGGTAACTGCTGCAAAAGATTCTGGAGGTCAAGGAGCGTAAAGTATTATTCCCTTGTGATGTACAAATTCAGGATTGTGACATGCTGTTCAAGATGGACGCGAACAGCAACCGCCTGTAGGTTTGTAGTAATGTGGACATGTGTTGAATACAGCGTGTCAACAACACCAATTGCAACACCGCCACATGCGCGACCATCAGTTGGGAAATCTGTGCGATATAGTGTATAGTTCTTTAAGATCACAGATTCAGTGGTTTTAAACTTGGTTTCCTGAAAGCAAACGACAGCAGGGGAAAGATCTGATAACAAGACTTGTAGTTCTTCATAGTGGGAATGAAATCCGTTAAGATTCCATTGGAGCATAGCCATTGGGATGATGATTAATGAAAATATTACCTTTTCAGTCGAGGTTTATTAAATTTCCTTCCCTTTCCGACTATTGTAAATTCCGAGTCCATCAGATCGTCCTCAATCATATCTGATTGGAGGGATGAACTCGGCGCATTAATGGCAGGTGGAGAATTTTGATGAGCTAACTGATGAGCCAGAACAGTAGTGAGACGTTTTATGCTCGTCGCGAGTCGTGACATACGACCAGATCGTGAGATTTTACAGGCACGAACAGTAGATACAGCCCGTGGAGTCCTACAAGACTCCCTAGGGGCGATTTGTTTCTCACTATGCCTCGGCGTAGCTTGAGGAGAATTTGAGGCTTGGTGATGTTTAGGAGATTTATCACCTTGAGGTCTCTCAGTTTGAGTGGATATATCAACTGTCTGGGCGCCAACGGAGACAGTTTTAACAGGTAGTCGCGCAGCTACAGTGGAGAACGCACCGGATGGAAGGGTGCGTTGAGACTCTCGCACTCGACGTTTTGCATTACCAGCAGATATTTTCTCGAGGACCATCAACTCTCTAATTCGTTTTTCTTCCTTAAATACCGGACAGTTACGCGACCAGGCCGTATGCTCACCCTTGCAGTTAACACACTGAGGCTTCAGTGACGTGCAAGGATCCGCACCATGGCTGCTGGTACCGCATATTGCACAAACAGCAGAGGTCGCCTTACACGACGTGCTGGTGTGGCCATAGTGCTGACATTTAAAGCAGGGGAGCGGACTCGGTATATACGGACGGACAGGTAAGCAATAAAATGCTGCCTTCACATCCTTGGGAAGCTGTGGAGTAGCAAACGTCAAAATTAGCGACCCCGTAGGTTGGAGTTCTCCACTCTTTCGTGGTTTAATACGGCGAACACTTACTACTCCTTGCCTGGTAAGTCCATCCTTAATCTCTTCTTCAGGGACATCTTGCAAGTCCCAACAAGATATTACGCCCTGACTAAAGTTCAGTTGACGGTGTGGTTCAACTTGAACTTCGAATGGTCCTAGGGTTTTCAGTTTTAAGAGATTAGTTGATTGCTTATTATTGGAGGTCTCCACGAGCAAGGTGCCGTTGCGCAGCTTTTTAACATGCTGGCGTAATTCAGTTGTTTCTGCATAACGAATGGGGACAACCCCTTCAAACCACCTGGATGTTCTGTTTCGTTCTTGACTTTAATTACAAGATATCGTGTGATAGTCGGTACGAATCTTGTCTGTTCCTCTACTTCGATTTTCTCTTCTTTGTCACTGTTTGATTCATTAGCTGTATGCGCCTTCTTGCTTGCATCAGTGACTTTATCTTCATTCTGTCTCTTTCTCCGAAGGCGACTTGTTAGGATGTGGTGGAGCCATGATGAATGTTAGCCGTAAATGCCCACACTTCTCCGTCTTCGTTCTGAGGAGCCAACGAGGCTGCCGGGTACTACCCTCATCACCCTTGTCAGCAAGCTGGAAATCGAGGCGAAGTCCAATGACTTGGCGTCGAAATCACTTGCACTCCCGACTGATGGATACTTGGGACACCCACTCCCCCCAGTGTTGGCGAGACCAAAGGTCCGAAGAGCTCCCCAATGGCGCACTTCCCTGTCTCAACGAGCTAGACCATCCAAGAATCTGCTGCTAAGAACTAGGCGCTATCCAATGGTTCCGCCCCCTTTCCTCGGGGCCCAGGGGCCAGCGTCAATGAAAGTACATCCTGTCACATCCTTGAGCATTGCGTGGAGGTGCAAATCGCAGCACAAGAGGAGATGAAATGATGAGTCATCAATGGATGAAAAATGGTGTGAATGTAAATGAAATCCTCTCGGCTGGTCCTCCTTTCAAGCAGCGTAGATGTTTATCTGCGAGGGCTGATTGCAGCCAGCAAAAGCCAGCTGGATGATGGGGTCGCCAATTCCCTACGCCGTTGTTGGTTGATTGCAACCAGCAGAAGCCAGCTGGATTTTTCTATCTTTTTCTTCTATTTTTCTTCTATTTTTATGTTTCTGTCCTAGAATCTATGATTCAACTAAAGTAGCTAGTTTAGAGCTGTGAATAAATTCGCAGTCAGATCCGTTATATAACAGTCGCTAATGATGAAATATGGCTCTTTACACATCGATACATAAAATTACTAACAGATCTCATATTACTATAGTAAATAGAAATAGCATCTCTGTTATATTTCCTTTAAAAAATATGAATAATTTTAGGTCTAGATTAAATCAATAGTATGTTAGGTCTAAAACAAAACCACGAGTAAAATTATTTCAATAACATTTAGTTTCCACTTCTACTAAATTAATAAATCATTTAGAAAAAATAAGAAAGATAACAAAACCAATAGCAACAGAACTGGAAAAGCTCGGTAATCAATTCATGTACAAATTAAGAGTACCGTAGACCCGCGATAATCTGACCTCTGATGGTTCGAATCCTCACGTTATCCTTCAACAGCACAAGTTTAGAAATATCGGCGGTTGTTTTCACTTGTCCTTGAAACACTACGTACATTGTGGAGTCAGTTAGCTGGTGACATTTCAGCAAAGCATTCCGATCCTTTGTTTTACGAGTGTTCGTTGTCAAATCAGTGAATTTTGACAAGATGTACAGTTTCTGTGGTAACAATCGGCTTCATTATAGTTTACTCGTCTCATTATGGCAAAGAAAAACGCAAAAACGTTGCTTCCCTGAAATACGATCTTTCTGTGTTCCAATCATGCCTTCTATCCCATAAGTAACGGATTAATGGGGTTCTATAGTATAGGGTAATGACGATAGAAAGAGAGAGAGAGAGTGAGGATCCAAATGTCCATTTTTCTACAGTGACACTCTTTTATATTTTGTCATGCTGTATGATACATATTTCATGAGCTAGGAAGAGAACTTGTAGAATATTGGAATTTAACACTTAATAATAATTATTGTAATCACAAAATATTATATTCATATAACTTTTAACAATTGTAATAAAAAAATTATATATTGTTGAAGTTAAAGTGTTATAGAAACACTGAAATCTTTAAACGTTCAACCGTTTTATATCGCCGAAGAAGATGTTATTTCCTTATCCGCCTTCATTTTCATGCAGACTGTAAGTCAGTGTCGTTTTTCTAAATTTATTGCATTTGGTGTCATTAGATGTTAGACAAGTAGAAAGTTATAGAAGTAAGGACAAACTGTTAGACTAATGTAAAGAAATGAGACGATGAAAGGAAAACTGGTGTAAGTCAATTTCAAATCATTTTTTTTTTAATTGTAAAAACCCTATAATAAAATAAAATAAAAGGATCGGTATTTGTTGTGTCGGAATTGCACTATAATATGTATATTTAACTTCTGGTATATGACTAAAAACAATTGTTTTTTATTTAAGGACCCTCCTGCCACCCCTACCTCTTTGCTCTCTTAGCACAGCTGTTTCGAGCGCCTGAGGGGCGCAGCGAATCTAAAAGGGATTCTCCAGAAAGCTGGGGTAGGCCATCCCCCAAGTGGTCCCCCTGTCTCGACCCCTTCTCGGCGTCGAGACACGGAGTCCGTAGGACCTGAAATTGCATAGATTTAAACTGGTATCCAAAA
Source organism: Lepisma saccharinum (assembly GCA_022664845.1). Classification (NCBI taxonomy): domain Eukaryota; kingdom Metazoa; phylum Arthropoda; class Insecta; order Zygentoma; family Lepismatidae; genus Lepisma; species Lepisma saccharinum. Next base: position 20,926 of record JAGDQP010012970.1, on the reverse strand, counting down.
AAAAAGATAAAAAAAGAAAAGAGTATAGGAGGACTGAGGGGGGATATTTCTGTAGCCCAGTTCCCGATGGATAAACCTGGGCCCTATTTCCGCGAGTTTGGGGGAAAGTTACTATTTATTTTTCTACTAGCAATGCATACATTATTTTACATATACAAGTGACTTGAGCCATACAAACCTCAGTTATTTATTCATTTATATCTGTTTGTGACATTATTATTTAAATTTTTATTATTGTCATTTAGTTCTTATTTATTATTTGTGCATATCTCTGATTTGATTTATGAGAGTTTTAGATTTGTCTGTTTTTTCTCTTTCATTCATTCATACTTTATTGTTTATTATCTTTATTATTAGTATTTAACACGATTGCAACTCCTATTTTGTATCCGTTCTCTAGTTGAGCTTAGAGAGTTTCTACTTTACATTATTTGTCTATCTTTTTCTAATTCTAATCTTTACTCATTACCTAATCTGTACTACTTGTAACTACCTTTATCCCAGCAAACTATATGTCCCCTAGTATCACTAACTGAATATTTTATAGAAAACACATAAAGTCACATTCATTCCTCCATTCATACTACCATTCATTCTGTACGCGGCTCCAAGCCGGTCGAGTTGATTCAGGGCCCCGGGCAGCGGCATTTCTCCTCCAGATCCATGGATCGGGGCTGGTTCCGGGAACTCCTCCTCTTCTCTCTTCCAGACGCCGCGCCCATCACCTCATATCACACGCATTTTCTCACTTTCACTCGCGCACTCGCTGCATTATATTTCTTCCGCAGTTTTTAAGTTCCTGCCATCCAAAGCTGGAGCGCTGTCCTGACTACAAGTCGGCAGCAACAACTCTGGGAGCGAACAAAAGGTTTTATCTTCGATCATACGTACAACATCGTGAGCGCTCTGTTATTATTAGTTTTAGGTATTTCTGTCTTCTAGGAAATGGGTACGCGATTGCCACGACCGTGGAGATGATCTAAAATCCACAAAGTTCGCATGACATCATTCAACCATTACTTTGGACTGAAATATCCCTCTTACACTCACACTCGCCATGCATACATAATACCCGATTCATCACCAACGAATACACAATCGACAGACCGAACGAACGAGCGGACGAATACATGGTTACACGGACACAAGGAATCTAGTCTATATACATTTGCTTGAGTTTGTTGCTCAGTAGTGTAATTCGTAGAATTATTTATTGTTTCGGTTTTATTGCCTATTAATATATCTCATTTTATATAAATGCGAAATCCTCGCCGCGAGTAGATCCAGAGAGTTCCTATTTTCCTCATTTTCCATTATGTCTCGTACTGTTGTGTCTTGTAATTCCAGTCTTAAATCAACTATTTGTTGTATAATTGTTCCTTCGTTATTTACTTGATTTTCCGGGCACTCGAGGACCACATGTTCCGGGGTCGCCCCAAGGCCACACACACACACATCGGGGAGTCAACTCGTTCGAATTCATATAATTTGCTTCGGTACGGCCCATGGCCACTCAAAAAATGTACAGCGCCTCTGCTCGGGTTCTATCCTCTCCATTGCAGTCGGTTGTGTATATTTTCTATTATTCCATATAATCTTCTAGATTTTCTACTTCTTTCCCAGAAGTCTTGCCATTTAGATATAACAATTTCTTCTATTTCCTAATTCTTGTTTGGCAAGGTTCCTAAGATTTCCGTAGCTCTTATTATATTATTTTTTTTCATCCAATACAAAGCAGCAGACTTGATGTTCTCCAAATGCAGAGGCGCTATTCCTAATATTATGTTTAGTGCCACCCCAGGTGTAGTTCGATATACGCCGGACATTCTTATTAATACAGATCTTTGCGCGCTATCCAGTTTATCTGCTAAACTCTTATTTTCTGTCAGCCTGTGTGCCCACACACTAGATCCATACGTGCCGATTGAATTAATAATTTGGTTATGATATAATTTGATATGTTTTATAGGCAGCCCGAATCTTGTTGTAGCTATTGAAGTTATTTTATTGCCAAATTTGATTATTTTATTTTTCGTAGCTTCTATATGCTCAATAAAGTTTAGTTTTTCATCAATGATGATCCCTAGGTATTTAAATGATTTAGCTCTTTTTAAGTTTTGATTATTAAATTTTATTATAGGGTTTCTTTCTAGTTTATTTTTAAATATCATGTACTGAGTTTTTTTCAGCAGAGACCGTCAGTTTGTTAGTTTCGCACCATTCATGTGTTGTCGCTAATATTTTCGTTGCTTTAATTTCCATTTCGCGTCTGGTATCTGCCTCAACCAATACTGCAGTGTCGTCCGCATAGGCGATAATTGACATTGCTTCCTTCACTTCGTTGATCTTCTTTATGCAGTAATCGATGCAGATGTCCCAAAAGACTGGGCCACAGATCGATCCCTGCGGACATCCCTTATTCGGTCTCCGGGTCATCTTTTCTCCTGGGGCACGCAGGCTGACTGTTCTGTTCGTACAGTAGTCCCCGAGTATCCTTATTATGTAATTTGGTATTTCGCTCATCTTAAGGTTTACAAATAGGGCCGGCCACCACAGGTTGTCGAAGGCTCCCCTGATGTCAATGAAAATTGCCAAAACATATTTACCATCTGCCCTCCTCACGCCATCGCAGAACTTATTCAGAGCATCCTCTGTTGACCTTCCTTTCCTAAATCCAAATTGCGTCTGATCTTCCTCAATTCGCTTCCTAGCTGCTTGCAAGCGATTTACAATTATCTTCTCCAAGACCTTACCAATGACGTTCAGAAGGCAGATAGGTCTATGGGATCTTGGACTAGACCTTGGCTTCTCTCTGCTTTTCAGAAAGATTATTAGGTTGGCTTCCTTCCATTTTTCCGGGAATCTTCCCTGCCTCAAGCATTCGGTGAGGAGCCTTGCCAGGTACGGGATCCATAAGTCCTTAGTCTTCTTGAGAATTTCTGGTTTAATACCATCTGGGCCCGGAGCTTTTTTATTTTTTAGAGATTTAATTGCCTGATCAATTTCAAATTTTTTCACTGTCATTTCATCATTTTCTTCTGTTGCCGTTTGATCTAATATTTCCTTCATTCTCGCTCTCATTCTTTGCTGTTCTTCCGTTTCTTCTTCTTCCATATCCTTTGGTATAAGTTCTTCCGTTAATAGTTCTACTGATTCCTTCCACGTTGTGGTATAGTTTCCATTCGTTTTCTTTAATGTTGCTAGAGTTGTGGGTGTTGTCTTCTCCATACAAAACTTGTATGGCGAGCCCCATGCGTCCATTTTTAGGTTGTCTTCTACGAATGCATCCCAAGACTCCTTTTTTCGTATGCGTATTTTTTCCTTATACTCGTTCTTGACCGTTCTGTATTGTTCTGTATTGTTCTTCCTTTTTGCCCTGACAATTCTCCTCATTCTTTCCAGCTCCCGACACCAGAAAGGAGCCGTGGTATTTGTCTTAATCTTCCCCTGCAGCGGACAATAAGCTCTAATTGCTTGCCTGATTGAGCCCTCCAAGGTTGCCGCTACCTGGTCCACATCAGTTCGGACTTCTATCTCAGGGAAGGTCAAATGTCTTTGAAACTTATCCCAATTCATTTTTTTGATGTTATATTTAAAGGAGTCCTCTTCCTCAGCAGCACCCTGCGCTGCATTGTTCGCCGCGCCAATTTCAAAAATAATTCATTATGGTCGCTTGTGGTCCGGCTATCCAAGACTTGCCAATTATCGATTTTATTATAAAGATTTTGCGTTGTTAATGTTAAGTCTATATTTGTTTCTGCTCCTGCCCTGTTACAAAAAGTTGGGGGTTGTCCCTCCTTATTTACTACAATCAGGTTATTTGCAAATATTAATTCTTCGAGTTCTTCTCCTCTTCGTCTATCTCTATCATTTCTAACGTTGCTGAACCACAGAGGCGACTTTGCATTTGCGTCCATAGTTATAATTATTTTTTGGTTCTGATATGTATTTATTATTAATTCTAATTTATTTATAAACTGTGTTATCTCAAATCTATATTGACAGTATAAACTTATTATTATAAATTTCCCAAATTTGGTTAATAGTTCTGCACATGCAGTGAATTCATCTGTTAGTTGAGCAATTTCTATTATTTGAAAATTTCTGTTTAGATTTATTATAGCTGCTTTCGGTTCTTCACCTCCCATCACTATCTGAGCTGTAGTAGGTATGTACTAAAAACAAATTGTAGGGATAATTTTGAGAGGTTTAATTGGCTTACACCTCTTTGCCTTCCAAGGTGTAAGACATTCGTAAAGATATGAAAATCAACGCTTACATGATTTCAAATGTTTTATTCTCTATTTAACGCAAAACTAGTAAAATATTGTTGATCATCAAGTTTTATCAAGTGTTTACTCATTCATGTCATTTTTTTTTAGTCACAGGTCCGGTGTCATTAACCGTTTCATGAGTGAATGTCTGAATATTTCTGAAATAGGCGTGATGCACAGGTGGAATGTTAGATAGCAGGTCACGCATGTCTCGTTTCTTCATTGATGTAACTGGCCTAAGTCCGTTGTACAGGTGATCTTGTTCTCAGGGTTTCCGCCAGGATTTTCAGTTTAGGGGGTGTAAAGTCAAAATTAGGATGGTGTAAGTAGAGTTTTGGACGGTTTCTATCGATGTTTGACCGCAAAAACTTTAAAAGTTGGGGGGAGTTCTCGAGGATTTAGTAGAGTGACACCTGCACAGCGGCGGGGGCGGAATCCCTGCCTGCTCTTGCTTATTGCGCTACATTTTTTAATCCTATCAGTCTTCCATTCTTACTTGTTGATAGCTGAGAAAGGAAGGTGTTCATTTTGAAGTTTTCTTTGTAATACAAAGTAAAATTAGGACCGCTGTGGCTCAATCTGTAGAGCGCTAACCTCTGGTGCTAGGGGTAATAGGATCGATTCCTGCTCACGCCATGTGTGTTTGTGGTGAACAAACACCATGTGAGTGGGTTTTCTCGTTTTTTTTCAGTTTCCTCCCACTTTCTACATTCCATCAATTCATCCCATCATCCATCCGGCCTAAGCCAAAGTTGCGTAAAGCCCTTGAAACTAAATTGAATTTCACAGTTAAAAGCTTCATCTTTTGTGGAGAGAATCCACTGTATTCTGAGCCATGAAACTGGTTGATTGTCTAGATTGGCCTTTCATTTTTTAATTGATTTTAGGAGGTTGTTCAGTGTTCACACTCTTAAAATCTGTTTTAGGAAAGGAAAATCAAAAGTCAATCATTACTAAAATTATCATAACCGAGTAAAATGATTCGTCAAGCAGCTATTATTCTCTAACATGAAATACGTTATTTTTTCCTCGTCATAACAAGTGTACATAAACTTTTCATTTCGAAACTCTACGCATTATGAAATTACATTTTTTTTAATGAATTGTATTTAACACTGAAATTCCTCAGTTCTTTAAATTTTGTATTTCCGCCTACAGACAAATACCAAATATACAATCTGAATTTGGAAGGGGTTGGGTTTTACTCTTCAGAACAATAGAAATTGAAACAACTTACCATTACTTTCTGCATGCTTTGAACCAGATTGTCTCCAGTTATCAATCAGATCCTGAATAGGCAAGAATACTAGACTCACTCACATCATTTTCATCCATTATTAGTGTATTGTTTACTGTTGAAATAAAGCAATCATCTCAAGACAACAGACTGTGGCCTCAGTAGTAGCGGGAAAAGTGGTGTACAGACTTACGCCACTATTCCTCATAACAAAATAAGGATTCCTCTTGCTCGTTAAGTAAGTGCTGCTTGCTATCCATACGGTTAACAAGTGAGCTACGACTTGCACCACTTTTCCATCAAATATATTTGAATATGGACAATATAAATGATACCTTAACTCAATGTTAAAAAAAAATCCACCGCTTTTCCTTTCACTGCCTCAAATGTTACAACGAAGTTCCTTTTCATTTCGAGAAATGTAATATATAATCATAAACAAAGCTGAACAAATTTTGTATTGTAATTCTTAATAGGAAATTCCTTCACGGTAGTGTATGTGTTAAGATATGATATATATTTAATCAACCGGGGTTCGAAGCATTTTTTCTCTACTACCATTTGTCAAAAAAACAATCGCCGATTTCGGATAGACGCTGACAAAAAACTCAGGTTCAAATCCTGTAGCCACTCATCTTGGTTGAGGTTATTCGGATTGTCCCACGGTTGTAAACGGGTCAAATGCTGTCATCTTACACTTGACAAACGTCCTGGTCGCTAGTTCCCACTTTCTTTTTTCTCAGAAAAATTCTCTCTGACATGTTAAAACTTTACATGACAATAAACGATCACAAACGCAAGTTTTATTAAATAGAAATGTTTTTCTTTCGAATTTGTTTTTGTATTTTCCACCCTCTGTTTTAGCTTTAAATTCATAGCTTAGAGATTGCCAACTCTCGATTTTTAGTTTCTAGTTCTTATTTCTTTGACTATTTTAAAATCTTTTGGTACATGAATCTGCTGGTTCTAGTTACAAGAATAGAAAGAAATACTACCAGGTTGATGGGGAAAAAATTGTTGGCCTTTAGAAACTTTTCCGGATTAGTAACAATATATGATTTATGTTACATTCCAGTAGTTTCAGACTTACTTTAAGGTAAATTAGTTCATTTTCAATTTCTCTCAATGTTAGGTTCGGTTAGATTAGATCAAGTCATTCCGGCATCCGAGGGGGTATTTAAAGTATATCTGCAAAAATAATCAAAAATATATTTAGGATCTTTACAGAGAAAATCTATTGCGGTTGATAAACAAAGTGTTAAAAATGCCCAAAAGAATTTTTAAAAAGTCTATGGTCAGCAAAGAATACTAGCGAGCGACTAAGAAGGAATGGAAGATATACGTACTAGAAGTTACCAGGAGTCCTACAAGCTACCTACTACGCCATATTCTTAAGACGATGTTAGATACTTTAATTATTATTTATGTTACTAATACAAAGAGTAGAAACATTATTTTTGGTTGCTATTTATGAAAAGCGGATATTAGTTAGTCACTCTAAATTTTTTTGTTAACATTAGAATCGTACTTATTTCAATTTATTTAATCTTTTAACATGCAAATTATTGACACAGAAATGTGCTTCTGAATTGTTCATGTAAAAAAAGCAAGACTCGTGGCGAACAATGCAGGCTTTGCGTTTTAGAATCTATTCATTATCCAGATTATGATGCAATGTTTAACGATTTAATCGGAGATCAAGGTAGAATCTACGAGAAATCTTAAAGAAAAACTCTGAAAAGATGAGAGTAATCGATTTACTTACGATAACTCTTCGAGTAACACACTCTAAGAAATATATTTCTCTTATTTTATACAATATTTTGCAGTACCTAGAATGAATGAAGTTTTTGATCACTTTTCTGTGCTTTTAATTTCCAACAATATTACCAAACAGGGGAAGTTGCAAATTAGACTCTATCATGAAGAGCTGAATTTGAATTTATTTTAAGGCCTTTAGGCAACTATGGCTCAGGCCGTATGAATGATAATGGCATGAATTGGTGGAATGAAGAAAGTGGGGAGGAAACGGGAGCACCCCGAGAAAACCCACGCACACGGTGTTTGTCCACCACAAAGCCCACATGGTATGAGCAGGGATCGATCCGACGACCCCTAGCACCAGAGGTGAGCGCTCTACCAACTGAGCCACCGTGTCTTGAAGAGCTGTTTTGGTACCCATAAAAAGAACGGAAGCTGTCGAGAGCGGCGATTGAACGTGGATCGTCTCGGGTGTTGTCATGTTATTAACTTAACCAAGTTTCGAAAACCAACTTTTTGTCAAATATTGAAGGCGTTTGACGTGTAAGTGAGTAAGCATATTCATATAGTGATTCAATGTATCGGACTAGGATATATTGTGAGGAAAATATGTACAATTTTTTTTTCACAATATTCTATCACTGTAGTTCAAAAACGAGAGTTTTAACCCTAACATTAGTAATATATTTTTAAGTGGCATCAATTACAAAGGTAGGGGTGGGGACTCTGAGATCCACAAGGAAAATTTCATTATTTCTCACGGAAAATATTTGTTACTGTCTGATATGAAGACAATACTTAGTTTTCTTCTATTTTATTACGATGAATCTAAGTACAGTGTTGCCAACTGTATATATAGTTGTGTGCGTGACAAACTTTTATTTATATCAGTAACTATGACATTTCTTTTACTTGTTTTTATAAAAAAACAATCAGATCAATAGCATCTTATTACAGTATAGTACATGCATGAGGGCACCTTCCTACCAAATTTCACATAACATTTAGAGTATTCTATGAATATCCCCATACTACTACCAAGAGGGAAATTTCACTTGTTTTTCAGATTTCTTGTCAAACTGTAAATTATAAAAAAAAAAATGTGTGGCATCGCAGCCCCTCCCCCCTTCCTTGGTAATGCTAGGGTTGAAAGCAATTCTTCGTAAAAATGAAGTGCAAAATAAACATTGAATATTCACCCACAGAAACGCACGATAATCCCCCACCCAAACGTTTGTCCTACATGCATTACGTACGCTTCTTGTACACAAAGCTTACGAGATATTTGGGGGGAAATATGTCCTAAACGTTGGTTTGTTATTTTCTTACATAATCCTGGAGCCTAAAATTTGATTCTTTTTTCTATTAGCGAGTACATTCAGTAATGAAGTCCGCGGAATCAGGTTGATACTAATTTTCTCTCTAGCTTATGCAAATTTTGTAAGGATTATTCCCCAATTCCCTAAACGAAAACAAATATAACAACAAAATATTGAATAAATTATAGATGCCTGGTCACTCAAATGTGTTTTAAAATAAAATCTTTTCATTAAGGCTATCCAAGAATTTCGTGGAATTCTTCCTGTTTGAATTTTAGCTTCTATCCCGACCTCATACACTCACTACGTGTTTATATGTTTGAGATACCACATACACGTAAACAACTTATTTTGTGTACTGCAGGAGTAAATTGTATCTACATGTAGAATTTCGTTCAATATCTGTGTGTCTACTGTACGCTAACGGCATCCGTAAACTTTTCTGTAGTCGTGTTAATGCGTGATCTATGCAGTCAATGCTCCGAGAGGAGATATTATATAACTAAATCCACTTTACTAATTAACCTAATACTGTGTATACCTATTAGGTGTTCTTATTATTACCTGACTACCATATTTAATTAAGTTACCTAAGTAAGTAAAACGTAAGTCGTGGCTTATGGGCTTCACTAACGAAAGGTGGTAATCCTTATGCTACCGTTCTGTTTGACCGTGCCTCTGACGAAAACTTTTAAATTAGAACTACTAGTGCTTACAAAAGTGGCTGAGATGTTGTTGGAAAGTTCGCGGCGAGACGAGTTCGAAACCTGTCATATGTATGTCCATCTGTCTGCCCGTCAACAATATTCAACCCAGGAAATGCTTAGGTTATAAAGGTTCATGAAATGTCGTTGAAAAGGTCTCGACGAAACGAGTTCAAAACCGTGTATATCATCTATGACCGCCAGTTCGTGGATGGCATTTACCAGGTGTATGCATAAGTTTTTGCCGGGTTTTGTGGTAAAGAAAACATGTAATTTTCAAGGGAAATTAATTTTGTTTTATTGAAAATATTGGCCAGCGGCTTCTACACATTTCGCCCATCTTTCAGGTAATTGATGCATACCATGCCAGAAAAACTGCTTGTCTTTTGCGGCAAACCATTCGTCAAGTCATTTTCCAACGTCTTCGAAATTGCTGAAGTGCTGCTCTGGAGCGCGTGCCCCATTGATGCGAAGAGGTGATAGTCAGATAGCGCCAGGTCTGGGGAGTACGGCGGGTGCGGAAGGATGTCCCATCCAAGCGATTTCAAGGTGTCTTTTACTGGTTTTGCTGTGTGAGACGGCGCATTGTCGTGTAACACAATCTGCCATGTCTTCGGGCTCATTCCAGTCGTCTTTCGATCAATGCGCTATTTAAATTAATCATTTGTTGGCGATAGCGTTGTGCATTAACGGTTTCTCCGGGCTTCAAGAGTTCGTAATACACAATACCGCTCTGGTTCCACCAGACACAAAGCATGGTCTTCTTGCCGAAGCGATTTGGCCTTGGTGTTGAAGCACCGTCTTCGTCAGGTGAAAGCCACGATTTTTTCCGCTTCGGGTTTTCAAAATAAATCCATATTTCGTCACCCGTCACAATTCGATACAAAAAGGATTTTCTTTCGTGGCGTTGAAGCAGCATTTCACAAGTGACTTTGCGATTTTCCATTTGACGTTCATTCAAATCATGTGGGACCCATTTACCCAGTTTATTGATCTTCCCCATTGCTCGTAAACGTCTGCAGATTGTTTGTTGTGACACATTTAATGCTTTTGCCAATTGCTGTTGAGTTTGAGTTGGGTCATCCTCCAATAACACCTGCAACTGCTCGTTCTCGCACTTTTGTGGTCTACCAGAGCACTCACTGTCTTTCACATTGAAATCACCACTTTTAAATTGTCGAAACCATGTCTCACATGTTCTAATTGTTGCAGCGTGTTCACCATATGTTTCTACCAGCACACGATGACTTTCAATAGCCTTTTTCTTTTGATTAAATAAGAAAAGCAATGCGTGCCGCAAATGTTCTTTTTCAGGTACAAAGTTCGACATGATCACTGAACGATAAAACAAAGACGCTAGTTTTGGCGGACTCAACATGTGTGTGTTTGTAGTTTAATGTCAGACGAACAAAATGACGTATGTGTCAAATGAATACGCTGCGTACTTTTTGCTGGCGCCATCTCTTAGGTAAACCGGAAACTACTTCTGAATACACCTGGTAACTAAGGATCCACTAATTCTAGGAATTACTATAACTACACTGGCTGTTGGATTTCAGTTTAATTTTTAAGGTCTTTAGGGAAACGAAGGCGATTGCACAGTCGTTTGAGATATCTCGGAGAGGAGAGTTAATAACCCCATAAATGGTCCAGATCGGATGAGAAGACAGAGCTAATATTTCCCCATAGTAGCTGATTGGGGCAGTCGACCTCTCACTCAGGAATTTCAAAGGCTTTTTAGCTTATTCTTATCAAATCCCTTGATGATTCTTTTAGAGCGGAACTTTGTTCACATTTGGTGAACCAGATACAAGTGACTCGGCGACCCGATCCGAAATTTGACTCGAATTCACCCGATTGACCAAGTCTTCACCCGAATGACTCGACGACTTGGACTTGACCCAAATAACAACACTGATTGACCCGGTGACTCAAGCATATTGTGTCGTCTCGTAGCTGGCTGTTTAAGCTGTAAACTTTTCTGAAAGCGAACCACGATGTTGCACTATCATTATATTAGATACGAGAACTTTATTATTTTAGATTTTAAAAAGCTTTTAATGTTTGTTCTATTTAATACTTCAAACAGAATTATTGTTCTTTCAGAATAGTTTTTTGGACGGAAAGTTTCTTCCCCACCTCAGGGTTTTTCGCTGTTTCCGAGAATATTTCGTTTATTACTATTGTCAGGAACTTCTCTGAGTTGTGTTTTAAGTGTTCTGGGGCTAACATCCCAGTCCCGATCACCTCTCAATGGAACACTGATAATACACAAAAATTATGATTAGGATAAACTGTGTTTTGCAATGCAGATCCGGGTCTAAAGTTGATCCGTTTCAGCTCCGGGTTCTTTATTTTCGTTACAACGTTTATTACCCCGTTGAAATTCGTTTTGTTACAAAACAGTATCTAGAACATTTACTTTAAGTATTAAAAGACAAAGATTTATATTCTTTGTAACTTCTAAATTGTTATTTTATCAACGCATCGTACATAAATCTCATATTTTGTTCCTAATTCCAAATTTGTATTAAGGCCTCCTGCTTTATGCGCGGTGCCCATTTTAAAAATAATCAGAAAATAAATTTCACAAAAAAGGCCGACAGTTTTAAGATAGCTATCAACAGATAGACCATTTTGAACAGGAGTTATGCTGACAGTGTAAATTAGATGGAATATCTATTTGAGTTTCTACCATGCAATATTTCTCAGAGAGTTCCTGCAATTCCAAATGAATATTGCATTGTAACCAACTGACTCTTATATAATAATAATTATGCTGCTTACAATAAATTAAAGGATAATAAAACGAAAGCGAGTGTCATCTTTCGGCAATTTATTCTAGAAGTGATGTATAGTAAATGATTTAGAGAAAGTTAATTTCGTCCGTTTCAAAGCATTTACTTAATTTTACAGGAAATAGGAAGGTTTTTGGAAATATGGGTTTATACGATAAATGGTCTACTACTAGGTGTCTGCTAATATACATATGTTTGCATAGTTGCCCATAAGGTTAAGTATCTCGTTTCATATGTGTTTCATTTGTCACCTATTTGTACATTGGAATAAAATTGCAAAATTGTAGGCATAAACAGGCGGTTGAATTGTGGTTGAGAAGGTTTCCGCAAGACGGGTTCAAAGCCTCATAAACATCCATGTCCGTTCGTCTTTCTGTGGATAACATTCAACTGAGGATCTACTAATTCCAGGAAGTTCTTTGGCTACAAAGGTGATTGAGACATCGATTGAGAGACCTCGTAGAGACGAGTTAATAACCAGATAGATAATGCAGATTGGATTAGCAGATCCCGAGACAGAAGTAGATTCTGTTTCTCCATAGTAAGTAATCGAGAAACTTGACAACTTTCAACTTAGGAATTACTTTCGTTACGATGGTGCTTGGAGAGTCGTTGTGGTGATCTCTTCAATATGAGTCCAAAGCCCGATAGATGATTCAGGAAGCATGAGCTATTCCCGAGATAAGGGGAGTTCCCACTTCTTCATAGCAACTAATGGGAACATTCAACAACTGTCAACTCAAGAACTACTCAAACTAGGAACGTGTTTGAGGTTTCGTTCGTAATGTTTCGGCGAAACTCCTCTAGTGACATGTAGTTCAACCAAATCGGTGGTCCGCTGCTGAATCTGGTGGTAGTACACAGTTTCAAAGGAAATTAGCAGGAAGGGGTTGTACACAATACAGGATCGAAAGGTGTTATACTAAGAACGAACAGTGACCAGAGGAACCCAACTAGCAAAGATAGTATCTTATGTGACCATGTCTATTTTGGTACATTATCAATGGCAGAATCCATGTACTAAAACTAAAGGTATTATATTTATTACATCTATTCCATCTGATGAAAAGCAATGAAAAGTCCTGATCCGTTAATCTTGTCCAGCACCTTTCAGTATATATCTGCCGGCAACAAGAAAAATAATACCTATTATTATTTTCAATCATGCTTCTTATCATACAATATATCTGATCGTGATATTCAGGATAAATCACTTTCTTCAAACATTTCGAAAAATACTTTTGTCATTAATAATGAAATCGCAGACAAAATATGAAAAGACATGACTAAGTAGTTCCATGTTAATAATTTCTAATTCATGCATATCTCGTGATGTAGTCAATGGACCGAGAGACTAAAAGAGAACTTGTGTTAACAATAGAAGTGAGAACTCTTTGTGTACTCTGTTGCCGTGCCAAATTTTCTACAAAACAAAATTATATTACATTGTATTCCCTTAGTGATATTTAACACAGTAATATTTTTAGTCAGAATACTTAAACCCTGAAAGGAATTGAGTCATCTATTGGGAACTTCTTTTCAACTTCCTTAAGTTAAGGAAAGTTTATTCTATGAGAAATAGTTCAAAGTGGGTAGCTGTATACATCATCATATTGCAAGATTCCGGTACAGTAATTGAGTCTTTAAAGCAGTTAGCTACAACTTCAGAGAGACTCATTCTATTCACGATGTCCAAAATCTTCAAATACTTCCCTAAACTCTCGTTCTAGAAGGATGTTTGAGTCACCATGTTGTTCAGAATATAGTCCTTCTATTATCATAATTCATTCCGTTTTCTAGCTAATTAATGGTAAGCCATTTTCTTTATCAGTTCGATGAGGCGTGATCGGTGATAATGATTACAGTATGTGCAGATGAAACTCGAAATTCCTTAAATTCTCTTCGATAACTGGTTTTCTTGGTAAGTATGAACAAGATTTAATGTTACTCTAATGGATCCTGCTAAACACAATTTTGTAACCTTTAGGTACATTTTACTTTATCTGCTCCAGTTCCCATCGTTTCTATACTATTCAATTACTTGCAAATAATTATCACATACCTTTCTATACATACATAACCACAGGCAGTAGTCAAACAAGTTCTCAGACACGCTATGTACCATTATTATGTAGTTACATATCTAAGAGTTGTTCACAACAGGTAAATATGGCGGTATGGCGAGGAATGCTAATGGCGTTTCTTCTAGTATTAATTGCATTAATTTTGCTACAAAAATCACGAACAGTATGTTGAGTGAGCGAGAGCAAGTGAAGACAGGTTAGAGAAAGTCAGATTAAATATTTTGTTTTCCATTAGACGCGATCAACATCACTTTGCCGCTCATTTCATGTGGTCGAGCTGAACGCGAATGCATGTAAATAGACCTTTAATAGACTTTTCGTTCTACCGCTCTTATTTCACACTTCCATGACTAGAAACTTGGTTCTATTTTGCATTTTGATACTTCCTCAGACAAAAATGGGGAAGATGAAATTTCTCGTTGTACATTTTACGTATTAACTATATAACTCGTATATACACATTAATTAATATTTTAATTGCATAGTTCAGCTATGTGTTGACACGACACTTATATGAGATACGCTGCTGCGTTTAACACTCTTTTCACGCGGGCACTGTTTTGACGGTGGCGTTTTTGTTTCACACAGTGCTAGGACCAACGGAATTTTGTCGACCGCTCTTTTCTGGCCAGCGCTGTTTTGTCTCCCTCGGTTATTGCTCATTTAGTGTTCAATAATGCAATCACTGTGACTACTACTCCAACTATGCTCCATTATGTGTGATAGTAGTTAGTTAATAATTGTCCCTCAAAGTTTAGCGTGTTCTGGGCCCATTTATAAATCCATGTCTGGATAAAGCATTCGAATGCTGGCCGACAGGTACCAGGTTGAATTCTCGACGAGAGCATTTTTTGTCTATATATATATTAAAGAAAACAGTACATTTTCTTTTTACTACTACTACGCTCCCTTTCTTTTTCTGCTTATATCGTAATGTTTCCTTATGGATACGGCTTAATTGCCTCCGTACAGTTTAGTTTATCTGAGTCTGGCGCCGTTGCTCAATAATTTGTTCTTTGGTAGGTAGAGCACTACAGAAAATTTACTGAAAATTTAGGTAGAGCACTACACAAGTCAGAAAATTTAATAAAAAGAGTCTCCCGTACAAAACTGTGGAGATCTAAATTTAAGATACAAAGTATCTCAATTACTTTCTCTATATAAGTTTCCTTTGGTTGCGGCTGACATTGGCCCAAGCAACGAATTGCTGCCTGACAGAGAAAGGAAGCTCTGAGCCCCATAGCGGGATCGAGCTGTAGTGGTGTTCGGAAAGTCCAATCCCTTAGCAGATCTGGACTTAGGGAGTTTTGCCTATCCCGTAGAAGATAAGGTGGTGAGATAGGCTGGCCTACCTCGTAGTAGGTACGACCAAGGTGAGGGAAGAGTTGACTATTCCCGTAGCAGAATAATGCAGCTTGTTGTGGCTTGACGCCTTTTATAGCAGAGCTTCTGTCAAAGGAGCGCTGAATCTGCACTTCTAGATGTCGTCTACATCGTCGGTTGTCTTCGGTCGCTGTTGTCGGCTTCCTCCGTTTTCCACTATTTGTTTTTATAAACGTAGCACGTGTTTTTATGCATACTTACGTTGCAAAATTCGCGTCTATTTACAATATTTTCCTTTTTCTACATTCGTAAGATTAAATATTCCCCTCACTTCAAGCGTAATTCCGCTTTGATATGATACTGAAAGTGATAAGTAGCCTACATCACTTTCTTAAAAGTTTTAGAAAAATGTACTGTAATTCATTTAAATGCATGTTATTTGTGACATATTCATATAAAATCATTATATGATTGGAAACTACATACATTCTACAAATACGATGTCTGGTAATACATAATTCTTAGTAAGTTACTATAATTCCTAAGTTAAATGCAAGAGTAACAGATCTTATCCATCAAGCCATCTAGAATATCTAGTTTATCTGAAAATGTATATCCTCTTATAAATATTTTGTTCTTGCTCTCAATCTAAAAAATGATTTCTTATAATTCATGGTCATTAGTTAATTACTAAAATTACTACGTTACATGCAAGAGAACACATCTTTTCCATGAAGGTAATTACAATATTTTAGTTTAGTTGAAAGAATTTACCATCTTGTATGCAAAAGAAAATACATTGTTAGTAAGTAATTTTGTTTTTTTGCAGTCATTCTACAAATACTAATTTTGTAATGCATAGTTCTTAAGTTACTATAGTACCTAGCTTACATGCAAGATGAATACATCTTATCCATCCAGGTAAATAAAATATATAGTTCACCTGACTGCATACTTCAACTTGCAATGAAACAACATTCCAGTAAGCAACTATGTTTTTTTCTCTCATTCTACAAAGATGTTTTTCTAATGCTTAGTTTTTATTAAGTTACTAAAGCACCTAGATTACATGAAAGAGTAACACATTATCTATAAGAAACTAGAATATCTAGTTTACTTGAAAGAGTATTTCATCTTGTATACATTGTCAGTAAGTAATTTTGTTTTGGCAATCATTCTACAAGTACGATGTCTTGTAATACTATGTTGTTAGTAAGTTACTATAGTACCTAGCTTACATGCACGATGAACACATCCATGAAGGTAACTAGAATATATGGTTTATCTGAAAGGGTAATTAATCTTACACGGAAGGAAACTACGGTCAGTAAGCATTTTTTTGCATTAGTCCTACAAAAACGCTGTCGTATAATGCATGGTCATTGGTTAATTACTACTATCCCTAGCTTACATGCAAAAGTAACACATTTTATCCATCAAGGTAAATAAATTATTTAGTTTTCCAGAAAGAGTATTTCATCTTTTGTGCGGAGAAATTTCGTTGTATGTACGCAATATTTTGCACTCATTCTACAAAAATGAAGATTATATTGAATACGCTATAGTTAATTACTATAATTGCTTGCTTACCTGCGAGAGTTACACATTTTATCCATTAAGGTAAATAGAATATCTAGTTTACCAGGAAGCGTATATCACCTTGAATACAAAGGACTACATTATCAGTAAGTATTTGTTTCAGTCATTCTACGAATATGATGTTTTCTAATGCATAGTTCCAGCTAACTTACTATAGTACTTAGCTTCCATGCAAGAGTAAAATATCTTATCCATCAAGGTAACTAGAAAATCTAGTTTACCTGAAATAGTATTTCATTTTGTAAGCAAAGAAAATTACATTGTCAGTAAGCAATTTTGTTTTTGCACGCCCTCTACAAAAATAATGTCTTAAAATAAATTCCTATTAGTTCACTATTATAATTCCTAGCTTACAAGCAACAGTAACACATATTATCTTTCGAGGTACGTAAAAGATATAGTTTACTTGAAAGAGTATTTCAACTTGTAAGCAAGGAAACCAGTCAGTATTTTTTTTGTATTTATGCTAGAAATACGTTGTTATCTAATACGTAGTCATTATTATGTTACTATAGTAACTAGTTTACATTCAAAAGTAACACAATTTATCCATCAACGTAACTAGCATATCTATAAATACCTGAAAGAAAATTTCTTGTACCCAAAAAAAGTTGTCAGTAAGTAATTTTGTTTTTGAAATCATTCTACAAATACGATGTCTTGTAATCCATAGTTCTTAGTAAGTTACTACGGTATCTAGCTTAATTGAAAGGAGTAACACACGTTATCCATCAAGGTAACTAGAATATCTAGTTTACCTTGAAGGGTATATCATCTTGTATACAAAGGAAATTACATTACCAGTAAGCAATTTTGTTTCTTGCACTCATTCTACAAATATGATGCCTTTCAATCGCATAATTCTTTGTAAGTTGTAGACAAAAGAAATTTCATTGCCAGTAAGCAATTTTGTTTCTTGCACTTATTCTACAAATGTGATGCCTTTCAATTGCATAATTCTTTGTAAGTTACTATAATTCCTAAATTACCTGCAAGAATAACACAATTTGTCCCTCAAGATAATTAGAATACCTAGTATACCTGAAGGAGTATTTCATCTTGTATCCAAGGAAACTACATTGTCAGTAAACAATTTTGTTTTTTGCATTCAACAAACAGTTTGTCGTAATGCAGGGTCATTAGTTAATTAGTAACATCCTAGCTTACATGCAACAGTAACTCATCTTATCCACTAAGGTAACTAGAATATTTAGATTACCTGAAAGAGCATTTCATCTTGTATGCAAACAAAACTACATTGTCAGTAAGCAGTTTTTTTTGCATTCAATCTACAACAACTGTATCTTATAATGGACGGTCTTTAGTTAATTGCCAAAATTCCTAATTTATATACAACAGTAACACATCTTATCCATCAAGGTAACTAGATTATCTAGTTTACCCGATAAAGTGTTTAACCTTTAATGCAACAAAATTAAATATCAGTACGCATTTTTCTTTGCATTCAATCTTCAAAATTAGTGTTTTATAATGCATGGCAATTCGTTATTTACTACAATTCGTAGGTTACATGCGAGAGTAACACATCTTATCCATCAAGGTAACTATAATATTCAGTTTACCTGAAATACGATTTCATTTTGTATGCAATGTAAATTACAATGTCAGTAAGCAATTTTTTTGCACTCAATCTACAGAAATGATGTCCTGTAATATATGGATTTTAGTTATATTCTACAATTCCTAGCTTACATGCAAGACTAACACATCTTATCCATCAAGTTAACTAGAATATCTAGCTTACCTGAAAGAGTATTTCATCTACTATGGAAAGGAAATTACATTGTCAGAACGAATTTTGTTTTTCGGCATTCGATCTGCAAACACGATGGCTTGTAATGCATAGTTCTTAGTTACTATAATCCCTCGATTAACTGCAAGGGTATCATATTTAATACATCAAAGTGACTAGAATATATAGCTTACCTGAAAGAGTACTTAGTGTTTTATGCAAAGAAACTACATTGTCAATAAGCAATGTTTTTTGCTCTCAATCTAAAAAATGATTTCTTATAATTCATGGTCATTAGTTAACTACTATAATTACTACCTTACATGCAAGAGAACACATCTTTTCCATCAAGGTAATTACAAAATTTTAGTTTACCTGAATGAGTTTACCATCTTGTGTACAAAAGAAAAAAACATTGTCAGTAAGTAATTTTTTTTGCAGTCATTCTACAAATACTAATTTTGTAATGCATAGTTCTTGTTACGTTACTATAGTACCTAGCTTACATGCAAGATGAACACATCTTATACATGAAGGTAACTAGAAAATATAGTTTACCTGAGTGTGTACTTCATCTTGTTTGCAATGAAATACATTGCAGTAAGCAACTATTTTTTTGCTCCCATTCTACAAATAAGTTTTTCTGATGCTTAGTTCTTATTAAGTTACTAAAGCACCTAGATTACATGGGAGAGTAACACATTATCTATAAAAAAACTAGAATATCTAGTTTACTTGAAAGAGTATTTCATCTTGTATACAATGTCAGTAAGTAATTTTGTTTTGGCAATCATTCTACAAATACGATGTCTTGTAATACTATGTTCTTAGTAAATTACTATAGTACCTAGCTTACATGCAAAATGAACACATCTTATCCATGAAGGTAACTAGAATATATAGTTTATCTGAAAGGGTAATTAATCTTACATGGAAGGAAACTACGGCCAGTGAGCATTTTTTTTGCATTAAACCTACAAAAACGCTGTCGTATAATGCATAGTCATTAGTTAATTACTACTATTCCTAGCTTACATGCAAAAGTAACAGAAGTTATCCATCAAGGTAACTAAAATTTCTAGTTTACTTGAAAGAATACTTCATCTTGTATGCAAAGGAAACTATATTGCCAGTAATTTTGTTTTTTGCAGTCATTCTACAAATACTGTTTTCGTAATGCACAGTTCTTAGTAAGTTACTATAGTACCTAGCTTACATGCAAAATGAACACATCTTATCGATGAAGGTAACTAGAATATATAGTTTATCTGAAAGGGTATTTATTTTACATGGAAGGAAACAACGGCCACTGAGCATTTTTTGCATTAAACCTACGAAAACGCTGTCGTATAATGTATAGTCATTAGTTAATTACTACTATTCCTAGCTTACATGCAAAAGTAACACAAGTTATCCATCAAGGTAACTAAAATTTCTAGTTTACTTGAAAGAATACTTCATCTTGTATGCAAAGGAAACTATATTGCCAGTAATTTTGTTTTTTGCAGTCATTCTACAAATACTGATTTCGTATTGCACAGTTCTTAGTAAGTTACTATAGTACCTAACTTACATGCAAAATGAACACATCTTATCCATGAAGGTAACTAGAATATATAGTTTATCTGAAAGGGTAATTAATCTTACATGGAAGGAAACTACGGCCAGTGAGCATTTTTTTGCATTAAACCTACAAAAACGCTGTCGTATAATGTATAGTCATTAGTTAATTACTACTATTCCTAGCTTACATGCAAAAGTAACACAAGTTATCCATCAAGGTAACTAAAATTTCTAGTTTACTTGAAAGAATACTTCATCTTGTATGCAAAGGAAACTATATTGCCAGTAATTTTGTTTTTTGCAGTCATTCTACTAATACTGTTTTCGTATTGCACAGTTCTTAGTAAGTTACTATAGTACCTAGCTTAGATGCAAAATGAACACATCTTATCCATGAAGGTAACTAGAATATATAGTTTATCTGAAAGGGTAATTAATCTTACATGGAAGGAAACTACGGCCAGTGAGCATTTTTTTGCATTAAACCTACAAAAACGCTGTCGTATAATGT
>JAGDQP010012969.1:0-40443 GCA_022664845.1 Lepisma saccharinum | reverse complement strand
AAACCCGAAGCGGACAAAATCGTGGCTTTCACCTGGCGAATCCGGTCCAGAGCTTGGTGGAACCAGAACGGTATTGTGAATTATGAACTCTTGAAGCCCGGCGAAACCGTTAATGCACAACGCTATCGCCAACAAATGATTAAATCACGCATTGATCGAAAGACGACTGGAATCAGCCCGAAGACATGGCAAAGTGATTGTGTTACACGACAATGCGCCGTCTCACACAGCAAAACCAGTGAAAGACACCTTGAAATCGCTTGGATGGGACATCCTTCCGCACCCGTCGTACTCCCCAGACCTGGCGCCATCTGACTATCACCTCTTCGCATCAATGGGGCACGCGCTCGCAGAGCAGCACTTCAGCAATTTCGAAGACGTTGGAAAATGGCTCGACGAATGGTTTGCCGCAAAAGACAATCAGTTTTTCTGGCATGGTATGCATCAATTACCTGAAAGATGGGCGAAATGTGTAGAAGCCGATGGCCAATATTTTGAATAAAACAATTAATTTCCCGTGAAAATTACGTGTTTTCTTTACCACAAAACCCGACAAAAACTTATGCATACACCTGGTACTTGCACTAGGAGTATACTGCTGTTCGGATGCAATTATTGTTTACAGATGATACTGTAATTTTGAGTTTCTAATACAACATATGGATAGGGAAATTATATACAGCTGCTAAAAAAATATTTGGACAAGTTCAACAAAGGAAATCAGGCTGTATCACACGTGAAACATGGCCCATTTCGAAATCTCTTGCCCTTTTATGATAATTTGGATGCCTTAAATAGAATACGGTACTACAGAAATAACTACCACTCGATACACCTGTAAGGTAACAGGCAACGGAAGAATGAAGACTACGTAAATTCATCGCAAGAAAGTATTTGGACAACCCAATACTACTCTCGAAAGAAATGTACTAGTTATCCCTTTGTGTACAAGAGTAGTCTACGTAGTGTATTGAAGCAACCCGCACCGCGTCAGGCAATCCAAGCTTGTTTGAAAGCCATGCTTTACCATTGGATACATCATAAAGAAACATAAAACAGAGGAATTATTGCGGAATAGAATCCGTTCTGGCCAAACAAGAAAAGTAACTGCCCGGAATGAAACCTACATTCTTCATTCTGTGAACAAAACTCAAAGAATTACTGCTAAAGATTTAGCTACTTCACTCGCCTAGAATATATAAGTTAATGTTAGTAATTCATTGAAAACAGTGGGATTTAGAATATGTGTATCCAGGGTATGAATACTGGCCATTCCATTACTAATTACACAACCCCAAATCACAACAGATCCTCCAACATTTTTACCAGTGGAAGCAATGTTCTGCTTTGTGAAAGCTTCATTCTTCTTTCGCCACAAGTACTGATATCCATCACTACAATACAAGTTACGTTAGTCTCATCCTGGGAAAAAAAACTTTTTCCAAAAATCCAGGCACTTGTATTGATATTTCTTGGAAAATTAGAACTTCTTCTTTCTGCTTTCTTCTGATAAGTTTGTTTTGTTTCTGGCTACACATTTTCTGAATCCCAATTTTATTGTACACATCTGTAGCATTAACTTGCATATCCTAGGCAAGTGAAGTAGCCAAATCTTTAGCACTAATTCTTTGAGTTTTGTTCACAGGGTCAAGAATACAGGTTTCATTCCGGGCAGTTAGTTTCCTTAGTTGACCAGAACGGATCCTCAATAACTGATTGCTCTGTTTTATGTTTCTTAATGATGTGTCCAACGGTAGAGCATGGCTTTCCAACAAGCTTGGATATGTCTCAGTACCTTTTACCTTCCGCATGTAATTTGAAGTTCAAGCGAGTAGTTCCAATGTTGTTCAACTCAATTTGTTCCCCACACTGCTTCTTTATGCATGACACGGTGTGCATTGCTTCAATACGCCACGCAGAGTGCTCTTGTACACAAAAGGATACCTAAAACATTTCTTTCGAGAGTAGTATACGGTTGTCCAAATACATTTTTGCGATGAATTTACGTAGTTGTCACTCTTCCGTTGCCTGTTACCTTACAGGTGTATCAAGTAGTAGTATTTTCTACAGCATTCTTTCTCAGGTATCCAAATTATCACAAAAGGGCAAGAGATTTCGAAATGGGCCATCGTTTTGCATGTGATACAGTCTGTTTTCCTCTTTGTTGAATTAGTCCAAATATTTTATCTCACTAGAATTTTAATAATTTATTTCTGATTTCTTTTATTTATGGATGTATCGTACTTTTATCTTTATAAAATCTTGACTTGTTCCATAAAGGCTACAGAAAGCTTTTTATTACATATTAATAAATTTTATTATATTATTACTTTTAAAACTTCTTAGGCTGCTTGAAATAACAGTTTAATAAACAATCAACATTCATATTTTATTCGTAGTTTTAATACATAGCGTCTTACTCCCTCGTATAAGTTTGAAATCAGTAACTTATGTCTTTATATTTAAAGCGTGAACCTTTGTACATCTAGAAGTTTAATCTTTTATTTGCATTATTTTATTTGTCGATATATGTAATTTTGTCTGCACGTAATTTGGACCTGTGTTATATAGGCTGGAAGAGTTGTTCATGGCACACTCATAATAAAGTATTATTATTATTATATAATAAAACTTAGCGGAAAAGAAAATTTAACTAGGATATTAACATATCCTTTGTATTGCTTTCCCACCTTCAATTTTCCCCTTAATCTTCTAGCGGTTACTGGGGAACAATGCTATGCAGCGATACGCCTTGTTTTCTCGGAATTAAACCTCGTTTAGATCTAGATCGCATTCTATGAAAATCGTCTTCACTGCATGACCGAGAGACGTCTGGAAATTCTTCTGGGTTTGTAGGAGATACACCAACCAACAACCTGGCTGGCTGGCTGGCCATCACAAATCGACGATCCGTTAAACTGATACAGCGCCAACGAGAGCGTGACATTAAGCATACAATATACCCACATAACATAAACATCGCATAGACTCTGTCTGTCTACTTAAATCTAATGAGTCATTCTTTAACGTGACAGTTAAAACAATCAGTCGCCCAGGTAAATTACAATACAATCATACAAACCAGTGAGCTCTACTTTGCGATACTGGAATGCTCGATTAGTGTCAAAGTATATACACAACAGAAATCATTTAAAAGTTAACTTCCTGTGTTCATTAACTGAGCTAGGACTGATCGTATGGTTCTCTTTTCATTACACTGCAAATAGTCAAACGACGTTCACTGTGCGCATTTATGCCTATCCACTATGTTACACTACAGCTCAATGATACAAACCGCGAAAAATGTACATTGTAACTTCTTCTTCTACTTGTAGTCGCTGAAATTATAGTCTGTGAAATTGGAACAGACTGCATTGCAAGATTTTTTTTTTCAGAACTGCCTTCTGAGTTGCAGGCCTGAGGAGAGCCCACTTGGAAACACTTCCAGTACCACACAGAACTTTTGCATAAACAGAACTTTTGAGTAAACAGTACTTTAGCCTATGCCCACCGTTGACCGGGCAGCGGCTAACGCCGCCCAGCTTCCTTCGGACGCACCCTCCCCCCTTGCACAGCTCGCTATTGATCGATCTACATCCAGCCCTGGTGGGTTTATATACATTCTAGTTTTTAGTGGCCTCTTTTAAAATTATAAATCACAACTTTTACTAAATTTCCTTTTGTGTATTTACATAAAAAACGGAAAAACTTTAATTTTCTTTAAAAATAGTATGTAACAAGTCGACGCCAAAGTTTGAACCCGGGACCTTTGGACCAGCTTCCCGACGCCTTAACCGCAAGATCAAACTGCAGCTGCGGAATTAAGTGCTTCTCACTATTACTTTATAGTTCAGGCTACGCGAGAGTGGGCTATTCGTACCGGAAGTGTTTCCACATCACTTGAACAGCCCTGCAGATAATTCTAAAAAAAACTTGCGACTGCATTTCTAGGACATGGATGTAAATATGATAACGGATCTACTGCTATTGACGCCAACACATGCGCCCTCTCCAAGAGTACCTGGCAGTTGTAATCGATTTAAGTTACATATTTAAATCTTCCTTGAATTCTCCCTAAGCACCATTCTCTGAAGCACAGACAAACCAATAGACACGCAAGTTCATTCCAATCATCCAGGCAAAATTAATCGAAAACTGGCGTCAAGTTGACCCAGGTTAATTGTATTGGACCAGTTAATCCGTTGTATTTATATCCATGTTTGTAGGAGAATTCGTTGATTAATTGGGTTACATGCGTTGGACCAACACGGCGTTTGACCAACACGGCGTTGGACCAACACGGCGTTGAACCAACACGGCGTTGGACCAACACGAAACCATCACTGCGTAGGACCAACACGGCGTTGAACCAACACGGCGTTCGACCAACAATAATAACCGGCATACGACCAACACGGTAAAACACAAATCTTGATAATATTGAAATAATTATGTAATAATAATTTATGTAAAAAACTCTAGCTTCAAGGGTTACATGCGTTGGACCAACACGGCGTTCGACCAACACAGATTTTTGCCCTGGGGTGTTGGTCGTACGCCGGTTCTTGCTGCTTGAGAGGCTGTTGGTCGTACGAAGTGTTGGTCCAACGACGCATCCCCGACATCCCCGATTAATTAACACTCATTGATGTAAATACGGTAGACGGATTGACAGGCCCAATACAATTAAGATGGGTCAACTTGACGCCGGTTTTCGATTAATTTGGATTGGCGAATTGAGATTTACTTGCGTCTTATTGGTTCGCCTATGTCTGGGTGTGTGGAAGCAAGTAATGGAGGAAGATCTAGCTAAGGAAGAGAGGAGGAAGATTGGAATATTTTAGATATGTTATTGTAGGGAACGTGATGTTCAGGTTTTTTTAAAAATTAATTACACCTGTCAGGTACTTATGGCTTGTGCTGACTTCAATTACGAATGTCTCATTTCACTTCAATGTCAGGTCTCTAGAAGTAGATCTGTCTCCCGTATTTAGATCCATGATTAACACTTAACACACACACACACACAGAGAGAGAGAGAGAGAGATTGTTTGTTTTTTATTTTGTTTCGTTAGCTACTCATACTGAGCTTGCCTTAACGAAGACTTTGCAAAAACAAAGTAGAATTGTTTCTCTAGGCTTATTAAAGTTCATTAGAGAGAAACAGAATAAATACTGAAGTTGAATTTCGAGTTATAGAAGGCCATGACGTAACAAGATGAAGAGTTTAGCATGCAGCACAACGATACTTTAGAAACAATATATATAATGTAATCACAGATTGATGTAGTAAGCTGTACTTTGTTACTTTTAAATCGAGCCTTGCACTGCAATTTTATGTTCAAGAGATTTCTTCATATTCTGACATATAGCAAAAATTTCTCCATTACAGTTGAAACCAGGTTTGTTACTAATTAAATTCATTGTGCTATTAAGAGTCTCAGCAAAATCTTATGGTAATGATCTTGAATCCAGAGAACAAATAGGAACAATAGGAGATTGTTGAAGCATAGAATAAGAATGGTTAGAAGACAAATTGGACCATTGTTGATTTTCAGAGAAATGTAGTAACAATTGAGCTTCTTCAGAATTAGCTTCCATATCCTTAGAGGAATCTGAATCAGAATTTATTGAATGAACTCTTGAGACATCTTCTTGGCATCGTACTCTTTTGTTATTACCTAAATTTTTAACCCTAAATGGCTTGTGAACTTCAGTGTTTCCATCTCCATGCATTTCTACCATATTTTCGGTTTGAGTGTCATGTCAACTGCACATTGTTCCTTGTAATCAAGAAGAGAGTATTGAGTATGTTTATCAACAGTGGTTACTTTCTTAGGAAGCGATCTAGATAAGGATTCTGGAACTAGTTCACTCATTAGAGGTGGAAAAAAATCAGGATTTGAGGAATATTTCGGTTTCAGGAGGTTAAGGGCTTCATGATAAGTAATGTTCTTACTTTCCATAATGTTATTAATGTTCTGTTGAAGTCGAAATACTGGACACTCAGGATTTCCTGCCCTGTGGTTCTTAGAATCACAATTTACACAAGCAATGGGAAAGGTACAAGGTGAGGTATCATGAAATGGACGAGCACAATTACCACATTTTTTTTTCATTTCTACAAGTGGCAACACTGTGACAGAAGCCAAAATAAGCAAAACATTGATGAACTCTTCTTATCTTAGGTCTGACCTGAAAACTCACCTTGTACACATAGATGTAGTTAGGAATATATTGAGTTCTCATCACAAATTCAATTAATTGAGTTGAACGGTATTGCACCTCACCTACATCATTAGTCACCCTTTTATTAAGACGTCGTGCTCCAAGAATGGGAAAGGAATACTCAGCATTAGCTAAAATTTCTTCAATGGGCATATCTCTAGGTATACCATATATGATACCAGCTTTTTGTGTTAATGAAAGAGGGATTTTCACAATAGCATTAAGTTTAGCATGCAGCTGAGTATTACTTATAAAATTGTTAGCTAGTATTATCCTTGATGAGAAAAGTATCTTGATATTTTGGCGACCATGCCGCTCAATATGTTTCATACGGATTCCTTCCTTAATTAACTGTTTCAATATTAAAATCGGAGAGGAAGCATTGTAGGCTTCATTATTAGAGTTATTCAAAATGACACACCATGGGCCTAAATGCCCTTCCCAATACATTTGAGGATTCATTACTGTAAATATAGGCTTAAATTATAAGCCTAAAGTTTAAGCCTAATATCGTTGCAAGGGACTTATATAAAAATATATGCACTGAATATGTGAAGATTTATGTTTTATATAACCATCGAATTAACACTTCACTAATTATCAGCAAAAGAACATATTCCACACCATGTAGATAATCACAATTAAAAACACTTAAGTCAGCAGACACAACATCATTGATCATACGCCGCCATTTTTCTATCAACCGAGAGAGAGAGAGAGAGAGAGAGAGAGTTGGAAGCATAGAGCTATGAATAGAATAGAGTGAGCTTTCATGACGTCACATGAAGACAAATTTAAGGCCGCTTTAGACGATATAATTTCTCGTACGATGAATCTGAGCGAAAGCAGTGTGCGAGCGTAAAAAGAAAAAAAGTTATGGATTTATACCATAGCATCTTTCCCTATTGTAGCATTCTTGCTTTCACACTCTGGCACTACTGCTAATCGTAAGATTCATCGTAGCATAAATGCTGTCGTCTAAAGCGTCCTTATACTGTTCAGTGGCAGCCATACTGTGTGGCCCCCATTAGAGTCCCTCTATACCGAGTGCTGTGTGTCAACCGGTAACTTTCTGAAACGCACATTTCTGTCTTATTTCTACAATGTACAGCAAAACACATCTGTTATATATTCAAGCATTTTACAACTGTCAATTCTCTGTGAAACAACTGTATTTTCGAACAACGGTAGCTATTTTGTAGGATTCATTTGACATGCACGCTTCTCATTAATGACTTTCTCTTCCCATAAGAAAGAATGAGAAGGCAATAGTCGTTATAGATGACCTCTAAATATGGGGCCAGTTAATGTGGTGAAAATGCCTCGTCCCTTCCGTCTCTCGGCTTCACTTCCCTCACCCAGAGAACATCCTTACGCTATTCCTATATTCTGTTTCTAATTCTGTGGTTAGAAGTAAAGTTAAGAATGTAAGTTGTACCCAATCGAACACTTGCTTCTCCAAAAACTTTAGAATGGATAGACCTATTTGTCTACGGTTTCGGTACGGCTACGGTAACTTAAAAAGAATCTAATTTTGTGCATGTTACAAAAAACTACTCAAATTGCTATATCTATTCCGAAGTTATCTGGAGAAGATTTTTTTCGACCGGTTACAAACATTTTGAAGCTGATTGTGCGTACATGTATTTGCCCATTGCTTTACTGCAATAATTTTATGTGCAAGAATATTTACATAATAAAAGGTAGGAATATTTTACATCCGTTGACCTAATATATGTAAGAACTAAACCTTGTTGTTTACCCTAAAAAATTACCAACAAGAAACGAAGCTGAAGAACCTATTTTCTGTCTCCATTGAACTCTATCCAATACGATACTAGACTGATCGATTCCATTAGAAAATTAAATGAGTACATGAAGCCATGGAACAGAAGGGACAATTAATTTCGATAGTCCACTTACAGTCTAATCCAATATGGACCAAATTGTCACTTCTAACTCAGTTTTTATGTTTGTTTTCGCTGTGCGACCAGTGACACCATGAATGTTTCATTTTTTGAAAATGATATAAACATTATTTACATGGATGCATAGTCCGGTACATGCATAACTCAAGAATCAAGATATAAGTTTAAAACAGGTACGCACAGCGACAACAACCGTAAAAACTCTGCTAGATCTGAAAGTTTTGTCCAATTGGGATTAAAAAGAAAATGGATGAACCAGGTTAAACATTTGCCCTGATGTCTATCTTTCGATAGATAATAACCGATTACTCCAATATCGTTATATACAGCTCATGAGTGCCTATCAAAGAATGACGTCTCAAAGTCCAGTTCCAAATGGCTGGCATGTTGATGTGACGAAACATCAAATATGGGTGTAGCCTACTAGAATTAATAAAAGGTACGATGCATGACAACCGTTTATAGGTTAATGGCACCGATCGTCGGACATACCCCAATGGTCAGCCATTTTCACATGAATAAATCACAGCCATATTCAATCCACTAGTGGATGAGGCCTCTCCCCGAAGGGAGGAATTGGTCTACTGCTCCCACGCTGACCAGACGGTTTGGGAGAGGAGAGCCGAAGCTCTCACTGTGATCGCCACTGTCTTTTATACACAGCAGCTCCCCAATTGTCCTAACGATGCTGGGTCAACACCGAAATTTTTTAGCCCCCACCGGGAATCGAACCCGGGCGCTGAAGTCGAGCGCGCTACCGACTAGGCTACGCAGGAGCTCCCATTTTCACATAAATATCATTAAAACAAGACTTATGTCACATAACATGTGTATATAAAAATAATCTCCACTTTTCGCAAAGCTTTAACTTGATATTTAATTATTTTACCAGTAATGGATAGGGGAATTATATACCGGGAAAAAATTACAAGTTTCATCCCTCGATGATTGACTTTTATAGTAAAGCTGTGAGCAAAGATTTGTGTTAAGGTTGATTTTCATGCACGCTTGCTTTGTTTTCTTTGCTTGCGATTTGGATGAATAGTCAATTGAAACGCTTGTTACAAGTAGAACACGCAATAAAACGTATGTTTCAATTGCCTACTCACTCTAATCTCAAGCTTACACGTAAATCTGCCCTTACTGTTGAGTAGCGATCTGTGTGGAGAAAAGCGAAGTTTAAGGGTCGATTGCTTAAACGAGTTTGCTTAACAAGTGAAAAAACAGAATAGATCTAGAAATTTTGTCCATATTGTGTTGATTCTAGGTCAGAAGGGCCCGGACAGAAGAGCCAGTCCAAAAGGGCCATAGTCAAAACGGCCCCGGTCAAAAGAGCCAGGGGTAAAAAGTCCCCTGGTTAAACGGGCCCTGGCCGTAAGGCCCCACTATAGTAGAATTGGATGTTTGGGTTAAACGTTTGCTCCAGGGTCTATCTTTCGACATTAGCCGATCATTTCAGTACCATTCCGTAGAGCTCGATAAAGCACATTTCGTTTACTCCAATGATCTCTATCTAAAAGCGATACTGGACTGACCGTTGGTATTGAAAATTTCATGAATATATGTAACCAGGGAGCGGAGTGGACACTTAATCCCGTTTGTCCACTTCCAGTCTAAACCAATATGAACCAAATTTTCGGTTCTAACTCAGTTTTTTTATATAGGCCTACTTGATATCGCTGTGCTAAAATTCAGCAGTATTTTCTATTATATGCCGTGTACAATATATTATTATATAAATAAATCCGGAATTAAGACTTTAAATAAAAGGTCCGCACAGCGATAAGAAGCGTATAAAACTGAGAACCGAAAATTTAGTCCACATTAGATTAGACTGGAAGTGGACAAACGAGTTTAAATATTTGCTCTACTGTCTATCTTTTGACGCCAAGCAGTCACTCCAGTATCGTTACGTAGAGTTCGAGGGTTTATTCACATTCCTATTCAATTCATTTCAATTCAGTGTTGCTAAGTTGATCGACATTTTAGATGTTAAAAATTGATATCTTAAAAATAACTTATGAGTCTGTCTGCAAATGTCATACATCGACCAATCACGGACTTCTAAAAAAGTCCGGAATCCTTCGGAAACTAATTTGTGGACCTTTGGAAAGATATGAATTACGTGAACGGTGATTAAGATTAACTGTCTTTATCTCAAAGTGGATTTGGCGGGGAAATGGAAGATTACTGCGTTGATTCAACAAGCATTATTTCACTCAGACTCCTTGGTTACGGTAACGGAATAAAAACTGAAACCGGGTCACTTTTGGTGTGGAATACAATTAACTGGGAATTTCGGCGTCGTATTTTGAGAACATCATCCCTCACACATGTGACAGACTTGGACCATAGCTCGCAGAACAGGTTATATAAAGATATTTTGTAAGAAAGAAAATAGCATTATTTAACATGTGCAATTAAAGGTATTTTTGAGTGATATAGTTATAATCGGAATGTTCTGTGATGTATTCAATAATTCTCCAACAGAACGCAAGTTGCGCTAATAGTCTGTGACACAAATTTGTAAGCATTAGCTTCAAGGAATCTCACATCATTCGAGCAAGCAACTCTTTTCTCTTCCTATTCTGTTAAAATAACCGCCGAGTCACGCGGGACGGGAAATCTCTTTGCTGTTACTTAGCATTTTCTGTTGTCTTGGGCTTGCTAGATAGATAGCACTTTCGGGTCAGCGTTCTGCCCTACAAACGTCAGCCGGAACTCGCCTCGGCGACGTCTGCCGTTGGATTCAACGACCTTGCATTTTAGCAAACTACTCATTGTTGCCAGTTGATTTCCTCCTGAAAAAAAATCTTCAGAGATGGATAAAATTAAACCCTCCAGAACCTGTTGTGAATTGTTAATTTGTGCAATGTCGCGTGAGCAGCCCGAGGGAGTTAAAAATAAAATAAAAAATGCAATCAATGAAAATGTATGAACGATAACTTGTTAGACTATATCGGCATTGTAAATGCGGCGTTTAGTCTTAGTATAAGTGAGGCTTGGGTTTAAACACAATTTTCGAATCCACTACTTTAACCTAAATTATGGTCTACCCTAGGTCTTTCCAGTCGGGCGTATATAATATGAATGGCGCTCACAAGTGAACGATATTATTTTACGATTTTTGTGGAACATGAAAATATTTGGGTGGTCACGTGCCAAAACGGACTAACTACATTTTGAGTTGTCTACAGTACGAAATGCATTTAGAGTCACAGTAGCAAGAAAAGGAAGATATGCGGCCTGCTGTTATAATAATTGAAGCATTTGGACCTTCGGCTAGTAAAAGCTACTGATTTACATGATTTGGAATGATAAAAGCACTATGTCTTAGCAAAAATACGACACAACCTAACTTGATTTAAAAATTGACTTAGTCCGTTTTGGCCCGTGGCCACCCAATTTACGTTAACTAATCACAATACTTCGTTCAGAAACTAGTGGTAATATTATTCGATACTGCTTGACGACATCGGATAGCATGGAGCGGGCTGACTGGCCGGTAGCTTGTCTGCTCCAGTTACCGGCCAGGATTAGCAAAGCAAGTGAGCTCAGTAAATCTGCAGTGTCGCCTTGAGACTTAGGGGGAAAGTTGGGTCAGTTTATTGTCATATAAAAGGTCTTGTTTTGAATTTTATTTAAGGCTTTCATGAAAAGTTTCTGCATGTATTGATCTGTTATCATGTTTGAAATGCATATTAAGAACAACGTAAAAGACTAGTATAATCAAAGGCAAGCTTCATATAACGTTTTATCTGATGCAGTTTCTTCCCATCCCTACATTTGGCGCTGCTGTCGATGCAACTGCAACACTTATGAAAATTGCTCACTTTGATCCTCACTGAGGTTTGCCTTCGGATAGATAAGCAAACGGACAAAGCGGAGATAATAGTAATTTATGATTTTTTTACGTTTTCATTTTAAAAATCTGTCTTCCATCTGAATAGTAAAGGTGAAGTACAATCAAATTCCAGTTTTGAAATTTAAAAAAAAGTTTTAAGGTGTAAGCATTTGAATTTAAATTTATTATCGGCCTACGTCCAAGTGCCTAAAGGCCAAAAATAAATTAAAATTTTTAAATTGAAGTGCTTGCGCCTTAAAATGTGTTTTTCCTCACAATTTCAAAAATGGAATTTCATCGTTCTTCCCCTGTACTCATGGCCGGATTTAGGGAGAGACCCTATGCGAGGGGACAATACAATTTATTATATTGATAACAAATTTTAAAGCTATCGTTATCGTTTAGAATGAAACATTTAAAGTCATTCTCAAATGACTGGGGGCAATGCCCCCTCCCCTTCATAAATCCGTCTATGCCTGAATTTTTCATGTCTTTAAAGCAAAGTCAGAACAATAATAACTATTTTTTTTTCACTCGAAAATAAGAAATTTCATTAAATGTTGATTGGAAACAGCAAGGATTTCCCTCAATTGAAAATTTAGTTACCTTATCCTTCCGATTGAATGATTTTTCTTCAAAGATGAAAGCCCTGTTATAGTTAAATATCTATTATGATGTGATGACAAAGAAAATAATAATAAGTGATTGCTAGACGTTCTCACGTATACTTCGATAGTAGCGACAGCTGCGACTAGTCTTGGTGCCTTCAGTTTCTAACCAAGGATATTCTAATAGAGGATATGCTATTTTGCCAAAAAAACATGAGTATAAACGTCACAGCATAATCCCGAACAGTTAGCTCACTTACTGCAATCAAAACATTGTTTTCGGTTAACAAAGATGGCAATAAAAAAATTGGTAAACGTTATTTTTATATGGGCCAGTAAGTAGTAACAGTTGACTTCGGCCTGTCACGTTCGAGTTAAAGACACCCATGCCTCTGCCGGGACTCGAACTTCTAACCTTCGAGTCGTTGATCTAACGACTGAAGACTGATTTTCATGAAAGCTTGCGTTGCTTACGATTTGGGTGAGTAGCCAATTGAGACATGTGTTTTATTGTAAGGTAAATGTAACACGTGTTTCAATTGGCTATTCACTCAAATCGCAAGCAACGCAAGCGGGCTTGAAAATGAGCCCTTAGAGCGCACGGCTACCCGGTCGGCAAGATGGCAAAAATTCTCTAGTTGTTTGCTAACCAAGCAGGTACGTCGCCTTGATCAACGCTCAGTTGCCTTTTCGCTTCATTCTTTCTCTGAGGTAGCTACAAGCAAATCCTCTATAGGAACATCCTTGTTTCGAACCAACCAATCGTCATTCTTTGTACGAAAATCGATATAAAATCAAGAGAAAAGAGACATAATTTTCGAAGGCAAAGATGGGATAAAGAGCGATCTATTTCTACCGAATAAAAAATACTATAAACCTAAATACAGAAAATAAACAATATTAAATTTATTAAACCTTTTTTTATGAAACATAACGACTATTATGATCCAAAACTTCATTGATATCTTTGCGAACGAAAATTAATAATTTCCCACCAATGAACTTTCTCGGCGGTATCACGTGACCTTAGACTTGTGCTGCTATCTGATGAGTAGGTCGGAGGACGGGAATTTTTGTATACTATGCACAGTATAGCAAGATACCCTTCTTAGTATTTTCTTTAGTGATCACGCCAAATTGCAATGTATTCTTTTTTTCACCAGAGAGCAGCACATTACTAACACATAGTATCACCTACGGTGGGTTTTGAGAACTCCCTTAATTTTTTTGTCACGGACAGATGGACAAGGCGAAAATACAAGGTTTCTATAGCTTTGCTATGTTGTCAAAGTGTCTAAAACGGACCCAGATCCAATGTCCTCAAACTTTAGCCAATTTAACATAATCATTTTTTAAAAATAATTATTGCCAAATTGTACATCTGACCCAGCACTATGTTATATTGTTTTATCATAATTTGCTTTAAATGTATTAGGGCTCATTTTTATGAAAGCTTGCATTGCGTGCTTTACTTCCGATTTGGGTCAAAAGCGAATTTAAACACGTATTTCACACCACGTAATAAAACTAAACACGTATTTGAAATGGCTATTCACCCAAATCGCAAACAACGCAAGGTTTCATGAAAATGGATTCTCTGATGAATTTTACATAAGAAACATCTAATCTTGTCCATATGGTTTTCATGGTAACGTCAATATTGTCAACTACCCTTCGATGACAGGAAGGAACAACTTCTTGTCATCATTCTCACTCTCAGGGTCAATTTTACAATCGAGCGCTAAACTTCTAGTCAGCGCTAAGTTGGGGCCAAGTTGGCCAATGAGAGTACGCAAAATGAGAGTTGGCCCCAGCTTAGCGCTGAGTAGAAGTTTAGCGGTCGATTGTAGAACTGACTAAGTGTTGTGAATACTGTAGATATTTAATTGTCGAAGTTTCCCGAAGTTGCCCTCTTCAGAAGATAGCCGAAGTCTGCTCATTCTTCAGCCCGTAGCTATAAGTGAGGTATATAAGCAGGTACAGGACGATTCAACTTCAGTTCCTCCTGGCCTGCGGGCCAGACAACGTCAAGCTCTCTGCTTGGTGTTTTCCTTCTTTGGACAGTAGTCCACTAATAAATCCTTATCTAATACTTCTTTCAATATTCATTACTAGGTTTATGCTTATTGCTTTGCTTCATTGCATACGCTATATTCATCTTTATTATCGTTCTCTTTTATACCTTGATCTCCAACTTCAGAATGCCTTCAGCCAGGCGGGCCGGAGTCCCCATTTACATTACCCCGTGTTTGCATGCCTTCAACTAGGCAGGCAAATACCTTAATAGATCCTTATTTGCCTTCAGCCAGGCAAGTATTGGTTCGCAACCTTTCTTAGTTTCAGGTCGCCTTCAGCCAGGCACACTGAGACTATTAACCTATCCTAAATAGCAGCCTTCAGCCAGGCGCGCAGTTGTTGTCCTTGCTTCTTCACGCCTTCAGCCAGGCGGGAAGGGGTACTTAACCATCCTTGGTATATTGTGTTGCCTTCAGCCAGGCAACCTTATACTACTTGCCCTCTTCCTTAGCTTCTTTCCTGTATGCCTTTATGTACTACTAATTAAGATTTTCCTTTCAGTAATTGTGATAGTGTTCGGTGATCCCACACCCAGAAGCCTTGGCAGAATATTGAGAGAATATATTGAAAGGTATTCACAGATCTCTCCCAGCGTTTTGGGCTTCATCAGAAGGTGATTCTCTCCGGGACATTACGAGGAGACAGTTATATTTCGTACTTATCCTATTTATAAGTGACCTTTGAACCAAGTTTATTCTGAGTCTGTTTACATAAAAGAGGGCTACATTTCGTGTTCGTCGGATAGGCACATGAAAGTTGATTTGTGACAATTAGACATCACATGGAATATTGCCTTTAACAATTTTGTGCAAGAAAAGATCACCAATGTCGCAACGAGCTAGAGGTGATTTTGTACTCAATATTTTCATTCAATCGGCACTAGAAAACGCGCGTAATTCGGAAACTCTGACTTTCATTATAGTAACAAAGAAATGTATAATAGATTCTAGCTGACAAGCAAACATATTGATGTGGCAGAAAAAAGTTCTAAATTTTCTTCTTGCATCATGGTTAGATAGTCAAAATATGTGCACATGCAAATTTTGGCAACTCGAGGGCAATTTGTTTGGGATATATTGATATAATAGTCAGATTCTTGTTTCTGGAGAGTGAAGAAAAAATGTGGAAATACCCTTATATTTGTAAAATACTTTAATAAATGGAAAGAAAATATATAGTAGGAGTCTAATGGGTACTGGGTGAAAGGCGCTACATATTCGAGGGTATGTTCTTTACGGCCGTCATCTTGAAGTCCATATTGAATCTAGATTGGTTTTCTTAAATGAGAAGAGGGTCGTGTAATATTTCATTCTGGGCTAGAATTTTGTGAGAAACACGTTTCTGAAGTCAGTTTTGCTGTAAATGTATTATTGTGAGAGATAATGGTGTATGATATTAGTATAGGCTAATGATGCAATAGCATGAAAACACTCATTTTGTGTTCAAGTGATAAAGGAATCGAAACCTAAATGCATACACATTGTTCCTGATTATATTGCTGTAACAGCCTAGTTGCTGTTCCATTTTTATATTTATTTTCTCCCCTTTTATTTTTTTTAGTCTCCGTTTTGTTTTCTTTCTGTGTGTTCTCTTTAACTCATTCTCTTTGGTTGGTTTTAGACTCTTTGAGCGTGTTCCGTTTGGATTTTTCTTTGGATTTTTATCGTTATCCATCCAGGTTTTCGTTAGTCACGCAGCAATGACTTGGATCTAACGCTTGTCTTTGATTGGACCCTAGTCAGTGCTTCGTGACTTGTTTTTTGCTGATTGGTGTGAATCAGCCTTCTTCTCCGTTTGCTGGGAGAACTGCTCTCCCACGCCATGTTAGTTCAGTTCCAATTTTTAAAACGAGACGAATAGATGCATGGGCTTTCCGTCATCTGTACTTCCTAAGCCCTGTCTACGATTGGTAATTATAAACACCAAATTTAGCATAATTTTGATTTAGACTGTTTTCATCCATACCGGAAAATATATTAAATCGTATTAAGAAGAATAAAACCGATACTAGTGCTATCAGGACTTTTTCAACATCATTATTTCGGAATTTTCAACTCATTAAAATTAGTTATTATTTTGTTTTGAGATTATCTATTACAATGTACAGCATGTTCTAAATTTCAGTATGGGCCGCTATTAACCGAATTCTTACATTACAAGTATCGGTTCGTTGGATTTTAATAATCATATGCCAATTTCTCGTCTCCAGTTTTCCAAATCTATTCGAAATTCCCGGTTAG
This sequence comes from Lepisma saccharinum, assembly GCA_022664845.1. Lineage (NCBI taxonomy): Eukaryota > Metazoa > Arthropoda > Insecta > Zygentoma > Lepismatidae > Lepisma > Lepisma saccharinum. The sequence continues at coordinate 23,519 of JAGDQP010012969.1, read as the reverse complement.
CCATGTTTGACAGCTACCGCATATTTTCCTTACTTGATCAAATTAGCAACATGTCTGTTCGACTATTTTTGCGTACAGTTTTGATGCTAATAGTAAATTTTAATTTATTCAACATGGTTCGATAATTTTGGTTTCAACTCCAGCCACTATTCTCCGATGAAAAAGCCATATTTTATAACATTATTTTGTATTTTCAAGATTTATTCAGAACGTCTTTTGTATAACGTAGTAATCATCTGTAATGACGTCACACCATTAATAACGTTAAAGTGATTCTTTCTTTACCATGTATTTTGGACTAGAACTTCTTTCGTGTAAGTAATACTGTGCTAAAACTTTTCGAAATTATACAACAATATTTCGGGAATAATTTGTGAAAATGTCAACGAAATTTATTAATTATTATAGAAATTATGGACATTTATGTGTGACTACGTAACTTTCAGTTCTGCTTAACTAATACAATGTATACCAGCGATTCAAATTTGTTTGTTCCTTCAACAGTAATTCTGTTCAGATTCTGATAAAACTATCATATCCGTAAACGTGCAATGTGTACATTCAGAGTAATAAATTGAAATTCTGAAATTTTTATATTTCTTTGAACAATCTTGAGTTTATGTTCAGTGAACGTAGTGTAGAAACCTCTCAGTTAACCAGGTACGATCTCCGGCATTAGTTGATAATCCTCTTACAGTGTTTAGTAATATTTATAATGTGCAGTGAGTTATTTAATGTTTGACTTGATATTTATTGGAAATTAGTTACAAATCGTTATGTGAAGTTGACAGCAATTGATACTCATTATTTCTGTGTTTCGGTAAACCTAACGTATTGAGTGATGTGATTTTAATTAGATTAGATCGGTTCATAAATCCGTAGACCAGTGGTAGGATTCTTTCGCCAGCTGAGAAGTGATGACTTGGGAAAGGAACTATATATTGAATTTCTGGTTATTTCTGCGTTTACATATGAAGTGACTCCGGCATGTGATTTGTGTGAATAAATATTATTTGCGTTTTGCGTTATGACACTGCGTTTGGATTGAGTTGCGACCGTCATTCGTTGTGTTCGTTCGTCTTTATTTCAGGAATTGCGATTCCAGACTACAGGTGTGGGCCCTACAAAGGTAAAGGTAAGACATGGTCTTTTGCCACCCTGTAGACTTCGAAGTGAGTAAAGACACAGTATGAGTCACATATGAGTCGTTATGCGTATCATCGTTTGAGATTATTTCCCAAGTAAAGATTTACGTTTTCTTAATCTGTCGCTAATCTGAACCAGCTGGTACTTTGGAGTATGAACTGACGATCTAATTAAACGATTGGAGGTGTCGCCTTACCGGTATTTCCTCCCTCGATCTAAATTAATTTTTTGTTACAGCGATCACAAGGATCTGGCTGGAATCCTCTTTCCCATATATTCTTAAATCTGGAAGACATTTGTGCGCCGCTCGTCTGGGGTGTAGAAAATGTTTGGAGCTAGAGGTTACGTTAGATGCGTTGCGTGGGTACTCTATGCTCCTGGCGACCCTATTTGTCTGTGTGATCCTTTTTTGGGATCATTAGGTTGGGGACGTTACAGTTTTTGTGCGACTCCAGCCAGGATTGCCAAAAAACCTGTGCGTTTGATTGCCATTTCAATATGCATTTACTTTACATTTCCTTCATTATTTGAAAACAAGATGAGTGTTTTCAGGCTAATGCATCGTTAGCCTATACTAATGGCACACTCCATTATCTCTCACAATAATACATTTACGGCAAAACTAACTTCAGAAACGGGTTTCCCGTAAAATTCTAGCCCAGAATGACAGAATCTAGCCCAGATTCTAGCACGTCTCTTTTCAGGGAAATATAAAGAGCTGCACATGTCTGAGGATTTAGCTTTAAATTCTAGGTATCGCACCACGTAACAAATTAAGAAATGTCATCTTGAAATAAAATTATATAACTAGCTGAGCAAAGGAATACGTATTAATTAAAAACTAAAAACGTGTAACAGTTTCACCAACTAACTGCTTGGCTTCATCAGACACACTCTCATACATAGAATGTGCCAGATGAAGCCAAGCAGTTAGTTGGTGAAACTGTTATACATTTTTAGTTATCTCCGCAGCATACAGTAGTAGTCATCTCCGCATCTGTACTCTGGAAGTTATGTAGTAATGTGTTATAACGAGACTTGCACTTTTTTAAAGCTTTCTTATATAGTAAGTTCTCTGACTCCATTATGTTATTTATTTCTTGTTGATGTTTTAATTCTTTGCAATTAAAATCACTAGTAATATGATTTCCAGAACAGTTAATACATTTCTTTTCATTATTACATGGCTGAGAGTGATGATCTTGAGCACAATGTTTACATATATTTTTTTCCTTTGCAGATGGCAGCACTGTACCTAAAGTCAAAACAATTGTCACATTGACGTACTTTTCGTTTTTTAAGTTGTATTTCAAACCTCTCTCTATAAATAACTATATATTGTGAAAGTTGCTGAGATTTTATATTAAATTCTATAAGCTTAGTATGAAGAAATTTATATTCTTGATATCACCTTGCATTTTTTTGTGCAATATTTATAATCGAAGAATCGGATACTCACATTCAGTGTTTCTCAATATTTCTTTAAGTGCACATGTCAATAGCTATTCCATAGATGACTGCTGATGTTTGCAACAATATTTTAGGAACTCTAACTTTGAATTTGAGAGTATTGTGTTATTGTTGATTAGAGATGAAGTCATTTCACTGTTTACTATTACTGAAGGTGATTCTGACCTGTGAACGACTCATAGGTTCAATAGATGCCAACTGTATACCAGCCTTTATTAATAACTGCGATGGCTTAATAGTGGAGCCTATATTGTTGTCCCCAGAGCTACTTAAGATACAGAGGAAAGGACCATAATGCCCTTCCCAAAAGGTGTCAGGCAGTTCCTCTATACCTAACTTTCACTGTCATTATGTCTAGGAACTTTTAAATCCTAAGTCATGTTATTATTCTTAGAACTATCACCATCATCCATTTTTCGTTTACTCATAGTTGAGTTGACTTCAGCACTTTTCGATTCTAATGGAATGGGACTTATCTTGGATTCCTGCACATTATTTTCCATAGTTAGATTGTCTTTTGTTTAGATATTTTCAGATTCTTCTGGATTTCCAGCATCACATTTTGCATTATTTATCACTAAATTTCTTTTATTAATATTTAACTTGGCGCTACTTTCTGTTTTTGTTTCACAGTCAGTACTTGGATTACCTACATCCGTGAAAACACTCTTTTGTTCTTGTACAGGCTTTCGTTCAGAAAATTTGCCCCGCGGGGGGCGGGCCTTTCAGAGAACCCGGAGGGCTTTACTTGTACAATTAGCATTACAATACTAGGATAAATAGTAAACTACAGTTTTGCCCGAGGGCGGTACATTTCCTCCGGGGGTGCGGTGCCTAAAAGAAACACTGTTTCTTGTAGCACATTACCACCATCATCACCTTTAGATGCAGATGATCTGGAAACTTTAGATTTTTTGCTTTTTTTTTATATTATTACTTTCCAGGAACTTATGAAAACCTTGAACTGATTTTTTTATCATTCATTCTAATTTTCCTCTTGGAAAACACATTGTCACTATCCACTTTCTATTAGCTTTTCCACTTCATTACAAAAACGCATTACACTTCATTACAAAGCAGACATAGCCCAAACGCACTAACTCACAAAACATACACTACATATCAGCCGCCATGTTTCCCCCCACATTAACCACCTTGACCTTGACCTTGACCTTGAGTTACTTCTCAGAGCTCACCATTAAAGAGCCCATTTGGAGAGAAACTAATGTTTTAAACGTGCATGAAGTTGAAAGCGATCACTGAATATTGGAATTAGTTCGTAGAAATAACTTTAGAGTCTTGTAATATTTCAGAATTTGTTTACTTCGCCAAGGATAAGCGTGAACAATTGGAAGGAGGAAAGGAGAAAGATAATGTCAGGGAAGAAGGAACAAATGAAAGATAGGAGTGAGGAAGTTTAGATCACAACTTGAGTAGTATGTACAGGAATTGGTTCAAGTTTGATTTTTAAGGAAAAGAGGTTAATTTAGGATTTGAGGAAGGAGGAGGAGAAGGAGAAAAACAACTATAGGAAAAAAAACTCGGTTCAAGTAATTGGTAAATTACAGGTTTAAGAACTTAGGGTAGAAAAGGAAGGATTTAAGTTACGGTAATTTGTTGATACGGTTTAAAAAATTGTAAATGAGAACAACGACTCTCCGTGTGGGGTTGAAGAGAAGATTCACTGCAGAAATTGGTTTATCTATATTGAGCTTATATAGGGCATCATATAAATGCTTTCGGTTTGCTTTCCATAATGTACATTCTAAAAGTAGGTGTCTAACAGTTTGTGTACCTGTACGACATTCACAAAGAGGAGAGATGGCTCGACTAAGCCTAAATAAATGCCCATTAAGACGAGTGTGTTCAGTTCGTGCTCTATTAATTGCTATAATATATTTGCGTGGGAGAAAACAGTTATTATACCATGGTCTCTTGTCACTTTTCTTAAAAAATTGGGAATAATAAGTAGTAGATTGTTCGATTTGTATGATGAGGTTATTTGTCCAGGTCGTTAAGATTTTTTTACGAACTCGTGGGAGAGTATCCTGGTAGTATAATGGAGTAAAAGTTTTGAGAGGAAGATTGTGGGACTGACGAGCAAGTATATCGGGAGTCTCGCATATGTTACTATGAGCTTTGAAATGAGTAAACTTAATACTTTTACCAATCTTTAAGTTAAATTTAAGTAATTCTAAAATATCAAAAATAATAGGGTGATTATGGAACATGGTACCGTAATTTCTTTGTATAGCAAGTAAAACAGATTGTGAGTCTGTCAGGATTAGAATATTCTTTTCTTTTAAAAGTAGACTGTATCCTAAAGCTTTTTTTATGGCTATGGCTTCAACATGGAAGATCGAAAGAGCGGCATCAAGTCTGTAACATAAAGAATATTGCTTTTGAATATCCCAGACAGCTGCCGCTGTAGACATGGGGTTTTTACTACCATCAGTAAAAAGGAAATAGTAGTTGTTCCATGCATGACGAAACTCTGAGAGATGTGAGTAGGTTGGATAAGAGATATCTGGAAAAGGAAATAAAGGGCACGTTATTTTAAACAACGGATTTTTACGTGGTTGATGAGTGAGATTGTATTCAGTGCTGAATTGTAACAGTAAACGGATCCATATGGATTTTTTTTTAACTTTAGCATTGAGTTTTAGGTGGTCTTGTAAATATTTGTTGAAGATATGAGAAGAATTATGTTTACACTTAAAGAGGAATTTGGAAGCGATTAATAGTCTTCTTGTTTCAAAACTAGGAAGTTTTGTTTCTGTATAAAGGGCTATGTTGGGATTGCTTTTCATAACACCTAATATAATACGAATGCCTAGTCTATAGATGGTATCAATTTTGTTAATTTGACTAATTGATAAGTGAGGAACCATGTGGATGCCATATTCTAAGCTAGGTAAAAAATAATTTTTGTAAAAAAGAGTCATTGTGGACGGGTGCCCACCATATTTAGTGGTAGCTAGAGATTTTAGTAAATTCACTAATTTGTGGCCTTTTCCTACTATGTGATCAACTTGACTTTTCCAGGATAAATTGTGGTCCAGTAAGATCCCTAAATATTTAATTTCTTTTTTAATAGGGATGCATGTTAGTCTACTTGAATTACTTATACATATTCTCTGTTTACGGGATGATTGGAATATAATAATGCTCGATTTCTCCATTGAAATTGACTGGTTACGAGAATGAAACCAAGATCGTAGGTCCAAGATGCATCTTTCTAACAAAATAAGTGCATCATGTTTTTTTGAGATTTCTTTTGTCTCTGTGAGTATTACAATGAGATCGTCAGCGAACAATATAAATTCAAAGGGTTTTCTTAGAATAGTATGAATATCTGCTAAGTACAGGTTAAAAAGTAAACAACTTAAACAACTCCCTTGGATCAATCCAGAATTTGCAGTAGCTTTATTAGTAATGGCACCATCTATGTAGAAGGAAATTTTCCTGTTCGTTAGTAAGTTCCAAATTATATTTTGGTAAAGAAATGGGATTTTTATTTGATTTAGAATGTTAATTAAAATGTTGATATCAACTAAATCATAAGCACTTTTTAAATCAATGGAAGCAATATATGTTCTAAGATTTTGCTGCATGTTGTTAGAGATTTTGAGAGAAAGGGCCGCTATAGCATCTTGGGTACCTACATTTTTACGAAAACCTAATTGATTGGGGTGTAATTTGCGCTCGCTTTCAATATACCATTCCAATCTTTTTAAGATTAGGCGTTCAAATAATTTAAGAACATTTGAGGTCAGACCAATGGGCCTCCAGTTATTCCCATCGGTGTGGTCTTTTCCAGATTTAGGTATAGGTAATATGAGCTGTTCTTTCCATTTTTCAGGAATCTGTCCTAGTAATAAAATTTTGTTAAAAATGGTTAGTAGCCACTGTTTCCCTAAAAAAGATAGGTTTTTAAGAACAGGATTATGAATGTGGTCAAGGCCAGGTGTGGTGTCTAAGTTTGCATAATTCATGATTTAGTTTCTCGATGCTGAAAGGTTGATACAAGGGTTCTGCACCCGGCGATTTAGGATAAAAGGTAGTTAAGCGTTCTGGTTTAGGACCCAATTGCAATTTGTAATTGTTTAAAATTTTGGAAATAAAGATATCCTTCCAGGAGTTGTTAATGACCGAATGATTATTATTTGGCGAGGTCTTCACAGATTTTAGTATTTTCCAAAGTTTTGTAATTGGGGTTTGTGGATTGAGGTGAAGGCAATAAGTTCGCCATGATTCCCGTTTGGAAGTCTTAACTAGTTTTACCATGGAGGCGTTGAGTTTCTTGTAGTCAATAAGATTTGACATGGTGGGGGATTCTAAGAATTTGGTACGAGCGTCTTTAACTTTAAGGTGAGTCTGTTCGCATTTATTATTCCACCATTTCAATTTCGGAAACCTGGGGGAAGTATGGGTAGACGTTAATGGACAAGAGCAATTCATAGCAATAGTAAGGTAATGTAAAAATAATTCATATTCTTGTGACAAATTAACTATTCTTGGAATCTTAAATTCCATACAGATATCTAGAAAGTTTTGAAATTTCTTCCAGTTGCATTGATCAGTTTTCCAATATCGAATTGATTGTGATTTATTAGTTTGAAATGTCGGAGAGTGAGGAAATAATTCGATAAGGCACGGAATATGGTCACTAGTGTATGTTGAGGAACCTACTCGCCAATGGGAGACCAAGCTTAAAGAAGTTGAAACAAAAGCTAAATCAATGGCTGATGGTCGGGTACCATTCCGGGGAAAGAAAGTAGGTTGCGGGTCGTTGAGTAAGATAAGTTGGTTTTCTTGGGACCAAGTTAGTACTGTTTTGCCAAGGGAATCAGTGAATGGATTACATAAATTTTTAATGTGAAGATTCCAGTCTCCAACGAAGATGTTCGGTTCAGGTGTTAGATCAATTAATTCATTAAAAGCAAAACAAGGGATTTTTGGTGTAGTTTTATTTTTAGGAATATAAAGAGAATAAATATGTAGCTGTCGGTTATTGAACAAAATTGTAATACCGCATATTTCCACTTGGTATTTTGACATTAGACTGAGGGTGAGTGGAATATCTATCCAGTTCCATGCTAACAATTCATGAATTAAAATTCCAACGCCTTTTTTCCCTATGGCGTAACCGTTATGGTGAGATTTATAGTGTGGAAGTGAGATGCTATTTTTTTCTTTTCCCCATACTTCTGAGAGACAAATTATATGGGGGTTTTCTTCTGCTATAAATTTAAGAATATGAGGTTTCCTTTCAAAAAAGGAGTTAATGTTCCAGTATGCTATCTTGAGAGGTTTCATAAAAAATCAATATTTCCTATAATATCCATACTGTTTAATTTTTTTTTTATAAGAGGTCATGAATTTGATCGGTTAAGGCTTGACATTTTTGAATAAGGGTGTGTGCTATAGGCAAATGCATGTTTTCTCTTAAAGATTCCATGATTTCAGATATTGTTTTTAGCATGTTTTTGATTAACCGTGTGTGATTAGGTCCAGGAGAAATGTTAGAAGAAGTCATGAAATTGGGCGGTTGTAAGCAGTAAAAATTTGGTTGAGGTGGGTGCATTGGGAAAGGAGGAGGAGGGGGGTTATATTCACGTCTGGGAGAAGGATTGTCTCTAGGTCGTGTTAGTATGGGAGGATTAACCTTAGAACTACTAGCATTATTATTATGCAGAAATTGCGAGGATGGGTTGCTATGTATTGAATCTCTAGGAATTGGTCGTGACTTAGGGGGGTTTGAGTTGTATGGGTTCAATTCAGGAGTTAGTGAAACGGTTGTAGCATGAAATTGATTTTTAGGGGGAAGGAAACTAAGATCAGTATTTTTTTCTACATTAACATTGGTTGAAGTGGGGGTAGATTGAACAGGGAATTTTCGCGCTGAATTTTGTAAGACGTATGCGAAAGATTTAGCTGTATACCCAGGATTACGAATATCTTTACCGGTAAGAAGTTTCCTGGCCGTAAAGTACGTAACATTTTCTTTTGTAATGACATAATTAATGTCTTGTTGGAGCTGATATTCGGGACATTTCTCGTGCCCAGATTGATGGTCCTGGGCATCACAGTGAGCACATTTTTGGGGATTCGTACAGTTTGGACCGTGAAAAGGAAGGGTACAGTTACGGCATTTTTGTTTGCCTTTACATTGAAAAGGGAGGTGCCGGTAAGACAGACAAAGTTCGCAGAATCTAATTTTCCTACGTTTAGATTGGACAGGATATCGACATTTAGAAACAGCAACATATTCAGGTAAATTTTGAGCCTCAAAAGTAATTTCAATGAGTCTCGTGAGTCTCGTTTCAACTAAGGACGTGATGCCTTCTTCCGATAGAATGCGTTTTTTAAGTCTACGAATGCTCACTATAGGAGCAGAAGATTCAATGTTTGACAAAATCTCCTGTGTGGAGACATTAGTGGGGATACCGTAAATTACTCCTATACGAAAAACTAGCATTTTGGGGATACGGCAAGTAATGTTAAGTTGTTTGTGTAATACGGTATCATCAACAAACTGGTTAGCTAATTTACCGGAAGAAAAGAATAGTCGAACTCGGTATCTACCCGCATCCTCAATGCGCTCGAAGTTGACTTGCTTTTGTATTAACATGTTTGCAAAGTTAACAGTTTGGTAGCCTCCAACTGAAATTCCAGCATTACCATCACAGAGAACAATGTATTGACCTGAGTGAGTAGGACTGTAATGTAGGGGGACAGTTACCTGAACCACTCCGTTTACTTCCTGTAGTTTGGGAAGCTTGACCGGTTGATTTGGTGAGGGATCTTCTCCTACATCCTCAAGTAGTTGCCGTTTGTTACATGTAGTACTAGGAGGAGCTGTAGGTGCTTCAGAAATAACACCTGAAGGGGTAAACCCTTGTACAGACGTATTGCCATCAGAATCTATAACTATCATATTGTTGGCGTGAGGCACTTGGGGACTTTGCATTCCAACATTAGTAAAGGTTTCATTGTCTTCGTTCGAGATTTGTACATGTGAATTATCAGGAATAAATGAAGAACCTAGATCTGTAGCCATTCTATGTTAGCGACTAGCAACAGAGAAAATAAACACAAAAAGTAATGAAACCATGCATGAATCAGGAAATAACATGCAGGAAGAACAGACAAGAACAAATTGCTACCTATTAGAAAATACTTAAATGAATCAGACGATAGTCTAAAAAGATCGTCGGTTACTATGGGAACCACTAGTAACAAGTATTGGTAAAAGCTGTGAAGTGTTCACACAACGTTCACTACACTTAAACACAAACTTCTTGTAAAATATGCACAACAAGGACGTAAGTTCTTGCACTACGCAACAAATGAACTGTTAACTCGCGACACTTGCAGCAATTTCTTCAGGAGTGCTGCTCAACATATACCATCCCGCTTCCAGGACGCCATCTTTTTTCTCCCATTAACCACCAGACCAAGCTGGGAGTTGTGGAAAAAGCGCATGTCCGTGTTTGAACTCCGCGCCTGCGCGAGAGTGGGCTACGTCTTCTTTGGATGTTCTGCTCAGAGATGATTGAGAGCGAAGGGTTCTGAGAACAATTGCGGTCGGATCCAACACTTACAGACCAAACATGTCTATTACGGATTCGTTTCGTAAATAACTGTCCATTCCTATTACGGTCCCTAATAGAAACTTCCTTTGTAAGGAAATCAAATCATTGGAACAGAAACGCAACAGAGAGACGCCAGGATCATAATAGTAACAACTATCGTAATATAGTGTTTAAAATGGTGGCGTCCTATAATGAGAAAAGAACCGAACTTGAATTTCCTCTCCCTAACTAACCTATTAACAATAGATATGAGATTATAAAAATGCTTTTCACTGAAAAAATTAAGACAAAATAGAACTTGGTATATTACAAAGATTATATACCCTTTGTATTACAGCTTCTAAAATCATTACTATTATGATCCTACGCTAACAGTGAGAGAGAGAGAGAGAGAGAGAGAGAGAGAGAAAATTTCTCGTGATCTTACAAATTAATTTCTTCGGAAACACTAAAGTAAACAAATTATCGTAAGTTTTATGATAGATATACGTAAATTATGGATATCTATTGTGTATTTTAGAGCTAGTGTTCAATTAATGTATCCTATTTTCTAATTTGGTTGCTTCGTGGTCTCACTGTCAGCAAAAACATATGTTCACAATCACGTGGTGTAGACCCTGTCAACTTGAAATGTCAGGTGAAAAGCACATGGACAAGTCATGCACATGTGAATAACCGCGTGGAAACGAGACAGACCGGTGAAGTTTAAAAAAATTTGTTTGCGCTTGTAGGTTTGATTTCGTAGGCATAATAACATTCCTATTCCTTCATTATCCAGCTGGTACCAACTTGTTGCTAAGTATTTGGAACACGTAAGTAACCTAAATTGCGTAACAGCAACTGATGCATTTAGGTTTTCTTTGCTGAATTTATATAGATAAAAATCCTTTTTAAAGTACACGGGCAATATTTTTTGTTTTGAAGTTTAAGGTAACTGTTAAGGAGGCGGACTAAATAATATACTTCTACTGCCAAAGTGCACTGTGGATTATAGTTTTGGATAGAATCACTTAAGGAGATGCACTGACAGCTGCAGTAGAACACATTATGTACAAGGGTACGACCAGCTTTTAGGAAGTATCCATATCGGGGGGCGAACATAAATTTATAAGATTTTTAAACACTTTTTGTTCTTGGTTAGGTTAGGTGAGGTGTGGCTGGTCCCCCGATATGGAACTAGAACCATATTTTTTAACCGATTATTCGACTGCAAAATTAACACCTTATAAGCACATAGTATGATCGTTTTATTTTTATTTGTTTCCGCCCTTGTGCACATGAAGCGCTATAGTTAAGGTAGTACATTCAACGGTGATCTCGATGCGCGTTGCTTAACTATAATTTGGTTGTTTTCTGTGCATCAAAAGTTATAAAATGAAATAGCTACTTCACGAGATGCACTTCAGAATAAACTTGTGGATAGTAGGATAATACCGTAGAATGTGTTAACTTTGTCAGAAGAACACATAATATCATTTACCAGTTTAGTACATGTTTATTTTGTATATATATTTCTGAAACTACCGCCCTGGAAAGAACTGGTATTAGGTTGTCATGGCGAGTATCAAACTGTAATTCACGGCGGTTAAGGTTTACTTTATCTACTCCAGCTTCCACCAGCAATTGAATCATATGTACGCTATATACCACTCATTCCGCTCCAAATACTAGGTGCAATTCCGAATGTGGTGGTGCCTTTTGGTAAAACTTACAGGAGTAATAAGGTATTTGTGTTTGGAGTAGATAAAGTAAACCAACCCTTCAGGGCTGCCAAAGTTATCCGATTCTATAGTACTCTGTACACTATGTATAAAATATTAATTTCTCGATTCAGAATAATATTTCTCACATAAACGACCTGAAAAATGGGTTTGCCATCTTGTGCATAGGGCGTATGAGCGTGTTTTGAGTGCATGTCGTAAAGTATGGTCTCGAAATTCCTTCAAAGAATTATTTGCATGCCTCTTGAGTAGGGCATAAAAGTCCTTAGGAAGCTAGACCGTATCTTTTTGAGTGCATCTTCATAACTATTATAAATGTCAACATAATGACAGGTTTTGTTAATCATAACTAGAATATTAACTGATTTACTTTTTTTTTTTTACAGAGCCATGCCGCCAAACTCAGAAAAGTTACGTTTGGTTACTTATATGTGTCCTAGCCATCCCGTGGAACTCTATGAGCTGATTATGCAATACTTGGAAGAGACGACAGGGTGTGAAGCTACGCTGCTCTATGAATCAAGGGCCCCCGGACCATTGCCGGGACGAGTTGACCCGTTTACTGCAAATAGTGTTGATTTAGGTAAACGGTCTTATTTGTTTCTCTTGAGAGAGAATTAGTTTAATCAATATTAAAATCGGAATGTATTATTCAGTGTTGTCATTTCGATGCGTGACGAGATTAATGTGAATCCGTCTTCAGTACCGGTATATTAAGTGGCTATGGAATATGGAAGTTATTTCTAATGGCGGTTGGTGTTTTTTTTGGTAATACTATACAAGTGCTCCTTCTGTTGTATGGTGTTATATTCTTTTAATATGGTGTTCTCTAGATTAATTTGCATCCAGAACTTCCAAAACCGTGTTCAAAAATAGGTGTCATAAGGACACGTATAACATGATAGAAAAACATATTCTATGTTCTGACCTACCTACTAACAGAGCGATGCGCCATCTTTGTTTTTCTGTATTTACACTACGAGTGGCACAGGTCTCAGTGTTGCCAGACGGGACTTTTTGTGCATTGCTAATTACCAGACTAGCTTCTTGGGGAAGCATATGTTCCAAGACCCTTTCGGTTGGCGCTTTTTTAGGTAAATTGACATGAGGAAATTTAATAAAAGTTGTGATCAAGGGCACTTGGAGGTTAGGTAAGTCAGGTGCGGTGTTTTTTTTTATTGCACACGCGACTTGAACAGAGACCTTGTTTGTACGTGCACTCTTGGTTAGCGCTTTTTTCTTAGCGATTTTCATAGTTCTATTTAGCGAGTTTTAGCGACTTTTTTCTACTGCTGTTGCGCTCTTCCCAGCTTTGTGGTTGGTAACCCTGGGATCACCTGTTGTATTAGCAGGGCAAGCTGTCGTAGTGAGTTCATCTTCAGCAACGTTGTTCGTGGTGTGTGTCAAATGGCCAATACTGTAAATTTGTTTAAACATTATTCGATTTTATGAAGTTGTAAAATATGTACGATTTGCGGCGGAGATTGTTTTGGGGAGATGAAAATTAGCAATCCGCTGCAAAAAGAAATGTTTGTGTAAGGAAGAGGAAGCCATTCATTTTTTACTCGACCATGTTTTTTTGCACGTGGTTCCTTCAAGCACATTTATCACATGTAGTTGCTGTATGTCTGTTAGCGTAGTGGTGCATCAGTGTTCAACCAGAAATAGCTGACGGCTGCTGGAAAATTTAAGAAAAAACATTTCATGAAATCTTCAGTAAGGTAAGGTTAATTTTTCTTTCGATGTTACGTTCTTTAATCATTTGAAGTGTGATGTAGCACTCGGAACTTCTCAAAATGCTATGGTTTTGCTTTCTGTAGCCATGAAAGAGCCTAAAATACGTGCAAAAAAAAAAAAAAGTTTCTACAATTAGAATTTGTTATGTTATTGTAATATAACAAGTTCCACTTTAGGAACTTTTATTTTTATTTTGCATGTATTTTAGTGCCTTTCATGACTGTAGGAAGCAAAACATAGCACTTTGGGGAGTTCCGAGTGCTCTAAGCCAGAAGGAGCACTTGTAAAGAATTACCTTTTTTTTTTTTTGGTTGCAGTTTCGTAGTTGGTGGACACTCGAACATCGAGTTTATATTGCTTATTAATTCTTATGAGATCTTCCTTATTTCCCGTTCCATGTTTGAATTGTTATTAACGTCGTAAACGAGCTGGTAAGGTTATATGAACGGGACCTACAGTTTAATTCGTAATCTGTTGTCTAATCCCTTACCCTCTTCCGCATCATTTTTCACGAATGTTTGGTTCTTAATTCCAGTCACCTTCTCTCGCGACCTTAAGTTCACTAAATTCTTGCGCGCGAAAGTAGATCGTGTACCGTGCGTCATGTATCTACATATTTTTCTCCTGATGACGCAGATTCCCCGAGTAATGCCGAGAATGCGGCGGTGGGTTAGATGAGGTTACATTGTTCTCTTTTTCATACCTACAACAACATTAAACTTTAAAGGCACTCACTAAATGTACCCTGGTTGCTTACCTTCATTACATATTTGGTTTATACAGCTCTCCTGCAACTAATGGGAACTTGTGCTCAATATTAACCCGCGACTTGCGGAAAATTTAACAATGCCCCCGTCGTTTTCGTGTAACTTGCGCGCGAAAGAAGGCATGAAAACATTGTATCTACCACAAATACCAGCCATGTCCGATTGTCGACATAGTTTCCCCCCAGAATTCGAATTCATTGCGTCAGTCACACATCCTTCACCCTACAGTTAAAAAATGTAGTTCTCACTTCACAGCAATAAATATTGCCTTCGCATCCTATGTTTCCAAGTCGCACAAATATCTCATTCCTCCTGTACTTTTTGCAAAAATTGTCCATCAACTTCGAATCGCACCCGTTTCTTGCTAGCAATGCCAAAGTTCTTGCATGTTTGACTAACATACTTTTGAGCCCCTTTAGTAGCAAATAAAAAAAATATATTAAAACAATACAGATGTATTTTGTTAGTATGAAAACCATAAGGGCCTGTTTTTTGTTCATTTAGAACATTCTCATTCTTTCTCTCTGCAACAATGGGAAAGAACCGGTAGACGTTGAAGTCATGCACATACTATAGAATCACCGTAAACAAATATTGGCAACCAGCATCTAGAATCACATGCGATAATAAGTAGGCGTATATACTTCTAAATATAATCAGTTTCAGTACCTCAAAAAGCATTATATATAAAACCTTCTATATGCATCGTAACCACAAACACAATTACACAGAATACAAACAAGTATTCTTTTTAAGAGCGCAGACACTTTAAACCTTCACAACTCTCCCTCTGTGCCTTTTTAATAACCGAATCGAGAGTTCAATACTTGCTGGTGTTGATCGTGGCAATATTATTAGGTTAGGTTAGCTATGGACTTTATTTCCAAGATTGTGGTTACAAGTATTCATTTTGGGTTGATAACTTCAGTGGCGGATAGTAGTTTAATGACACACACATGTTGCAAGCACTTCATATGTGTACTTTGAAACATACAGCTACCATCACTCACGACGTCGATTTATCGGTTTCGTTAGTGTAAGGTCTCGAGACAAAATCGAGAAATGCTATGATTTGAAAGAAACTGCGAATGTGATTTCTCTTACGTAAGAGGAATATTTTCCATGTGGCATTTATTGAAATAATTCATATAATATACTAGAAGCAACAACACCTTTTTCTTTCGTAAAATAACCACCTTAAACACGTGTGATTGTCAGTTATTCATACTCCGTACAAGAGGAATCATACCGAGCCGCCGTAGCTCAGTGGTAGAGCGTTGGCATAGCATTCGGGAAGTCGTGGGTTCGATCCCAGCGGCCGACCATCCTGACTGAGGTTTTTCCTCAATCACACCAGGCAAATACCAGGATGACATCTTCAACATAGGCCGTGGCCGATACCTTCCCGAATCCTTTCCTCTCCCCTATCCCGGCCTAAGCCTAAAGGTCAAATAAAAATTCAACTCGAAACAAGAGAGATCATCACATTTACTATAAAAATCCCAGTAGTATGAAGTGCAGCATGTGGCTTGTGTGGGAATTCATTCCAATCAGCAGACAATATTGATTACGAAACTGCTTCGTCTTTTATATTATCTCAAAACTTGTTCAGTTCTATCAGTTACATTCACATGATAGTACCTCGTATTTCTTTTTCCTGCCGAATGAATGATTATTTTACGAAAGTGAAAAGGTTCTTGCTTATAGTTCACAGGTGTCACTATATTCACAGACTCTGCAATGTTGCAGAATCAGGACGATGGCGCAACGTGTGAATGTAGCTAGTATCGAAGTTGAATGCGAAAGCTTGAAAAGTCTGCCGTTTATCTTCCCCATCCTTTCCCGTTTGGATTACTCGCCGAGGGACATCATCCCTCAGTCGTGTGAGGAATGTAGACCTTAAACCCTGTCCTACCATACAGTCTTATCTTTCAGGTGACGTTTGCTTTAGTTCACTTTGTCCCATGTTGTTCACATCTTAGAACTTTTTCTTCAGATGTTCTAACGTCGTATTAGCTGATGGTTGAATATCTAGAAGAAGAGCCAGAATAGAAAAATAAACTGAACTAACATGTATCTCTCTTTTTCAGCATTCATGAGTACAACCTCGTATATTAAGCTTGAAGACGAGAAGAATACGTTTGCTGAACTGCTTCCCGTTACTCCAGTTTTTAAACACCCGAAAAATGTGGACAAGACGAAAGGATATTTTTCGGATATAATCATCCACGTGGATCGAACGTAAGTTATCTGTCTACATTATAACTGGCTTAAAAGCTATGAGGGTTGATCGAAAAGTAATGCCTTCATGGCTGTAACTTGTTTATTTGTCAACCGATTTTTTTTTTTTTGACCTGATCTACTTTAGTGCTTTATGTAATACACTATTCACATTTCGACATAGTCCCCATCCCTTTCCACATACTTGCGACTAGTCGGGCAAACACGTCGGAGAAGAAGAATTCTGCTGGTTGTTATCGACACCAGGATTTGAATGGCAGCTTGCACCTCGTCACCAGAACGAAAGTGATTGGATCAAGCGCAGTAGAGGTAGCCGGATTTGCTTCTTTCAATTGCCTGACCCACCGTACTGACGTCAACGACAGCGTCGCCGTAAAGAGCTATCATTTGGCGATGAATTTGGATAGGTTCGCAACCCTGAGCTGTCAAAAACTCAATGACAGCTCGCTGCTGCAACCTACTCTCTATGTTCTTCAATGGGAACCAACGACACCTGGGAACAAAGGAAATTTTTAAAGGATGAATGTAGCTATCAGGTACAAAAAGAATTTCGAAAATCGGTTAAGAAATATAAATGTTACTTTTCAATCAAGCCTCGTATTTGTCTCATGTTTGTCTGGGCAAAACTTTTGATTGAAGGCACCGATTTCGATTAAATTTTTCAAATTCTGTGGTGAACGTTAATGCGCTGGTCCCATTCTAGTGTCTTTAAGATACATTTTGAAGAAGGTGGAATAAACGGGAAATCCACATTTTGTACATATAACCTAAGCTCCCTCAGAAAAAGACAACCACAGTTGTACAGCTCGCAGGTTGATTTCAACGCCGACTCATTATTCGCTAGTTGATTGACTTAAGAAAATGCAGTGAAAGTTTAAAAAAATCTGAAAGAAGTTTTTTTTTTTTATTATTATAATTATTATTTGTATTTCATAAATTGTAGACTTTAAGTTTTATCCGTTCGGTTCCTCGTAATTAGATATATTCTCATTAATTGTCCATACACTTGTATTTTGGCCGGTCATTTTATTTTCCCCAGCTATCATACATATTTCTAATCTATCGTATCCAACCTTTTTTTGTTTGTCAGCTTTCAACTCAGGAACTGCTATGGTTACGTACGAAGGTGGTTGGAGTGTCATTAGAAAGGTCTCGCCTTAATTTTTCCAGCGGAACATTGATCATCCAAATAAGATGCTCGCTGCCGAAGCATGTGCACAGTGCCCCGAGTGGGCTCAGCCTCACTTGTTTTTAATACTTCAGACAGTAGATATACTATTTTAATAATCTGAGGAAGCTCATAGAACTTTTGAAACAGTGAACCGTTCGGCTGACATCGTAGAGAGTTCGGTGAGTCATTGCGAAACATTGGGATTTCAAGAACCTGTTCTCCATTTAACACCCTGTTAAACTACTGTTATCTGTTTTGTTATGCGCGATCGCTTTTTGTGTTCGTGGTTACGGGTTCAGTTTTCGTCGGTGTCTATTGAACAGTGTTTTTTGAAACCACTTTAGAAAAATCAGGAGGTCCCGTCGTTAAAAGCTCGTTTATGACGTTAATAGCAGTTCAGCTCACTTCATATATTCATTAATATGAAATAGTATAAAATTAGAGCAAAAGTTTATACATTTTCTAGATCTGGATGGAATGAATTGAAAAGTAAAACTATTAGCAAGTGTCTTTGAAGAAGGCGTTTATTTATATTATTTCTAGAAGGTATGAACGCGATTTATGGCCTTTAGGCGCATACGGCTCAGGATAGGGTAGGAGAAAAGATGCGGGAAGGAATCAACCAGTGCTTAAGTTGAAGGTACCATCCTGGCATTTGCCTGGTGTGTCGAATTCCTGTCAGGATGATAAGTCACTGGTATCGAACCCAGGAACTGCGTAAAGCAGTCAGCGCTCTCAAACTAAGATACGACCACTTGGTTAGAATAATTGAATAACATAGAATTTTTTTCTGTGTACTGCATTATGTGCAGATCGTACAATTTGGGAGATGTGTAGGGAGGTTGGTTGGTTGGTTGGAGTCCGTTGGTTCGATGCCAGCGGCCGACCATCCTGACTGAGGTTTTTGCTCAGTCACACGAGGAAAAAGCCAGGATGGCACCTTCAACATAGGGCCTGGTCGGCACCTTCTCCTATCCCGGCCTGAGCCTTAGATGCCTAAAGGCCATAAATACAATTCAAATTCAACTATATATTACGTCAAAATGAATGTTGCTTATAGCAGTTACATTTACCTCTGTGACGTGTTGTTTCTATTGTATTAACATTACTAAATTGGTTAATCTATATGTTTTATTTTGTAGGAAAAACGTGAAGGAGTTTTTGGATTTGAGGGGATGCACGTGGGCGTATAGCCAAGATGATTCTCTGAGTGGCAATAGAATTGTGCTACACATGTTGAAGCAGTTGGGAGAAAATGCTTCGTTCTTTGGAAACACACTTCGTAAGTATTCGTAAGGGGAACCAACCGGTAATGGACACTTTTTCGTGTAACAAAAGTTAAAATTTGTGTAATTTCAGTAATTTTTAGTTACCAGTATATGTTAGAAGTTCAGTTACCTTGGGATCTGTATTTTCATTTAAACCTGAAGCAAGGTGGAGTAGAGGTGTCTAAAGTAGCTAATTTGATGTCAGAGTGCAAGTGGGCGGTTACAGCCAGTAATGGGCACTCAACTCGCCAGTAGTGGACACTTCAGTGATGTTAACTGTATTGCAGGATAATTCAGTTAATGGACGATTCAAATCAATTGAAAAGGATTTTTTTACTCCTTGAAATAGGTTAAGCTGGGACTTTCCAGCCATCAGATCAATGAGAAGTCACACAAAGAAAGCAAAAACGTTGTTTTAGACGTTATTAGCGTTATTAGCAAAAACTTAATAAGGCTAATACAAAACATGAAAAGAAAGTTCGGTCTGATCCAAAGATGCCTAAAGGCCATAAATATATGCAATTCAGTTCAACTTAATATGAAACTGAAGTTTAGAAAGTAGGTTATTGTACATAGGATAGTAGTAAATAACAACAAGTACAAAACATTCTGCTAGTCTAAACTAAAACCCTAGTGTACTCGAAAAGAATACATATGGTCCACATTGTTTACATATTTTAAGTGACATGAACCCTCTTTCACTCCGCGTATCATAAAAAATTAATAGCAAGAAAATGAAAAGTGGATTACATTTGCACTGTTCATGTCTATGTAAAGCTCTCATTCATTGTACCTAAAGTTAGAAAAAGTATCCAAGACCTTCTGTCAGTGTGTTTCTGACTTAATACTCCTCCAATTTCATTATCCTTGACACTGAGATGCTCATGGCAGTTTTACTGATTCAGTAGTGGGCACACCACAAGGAGATGCTTTCAGACTGCAAATTTGTTTAATACTGTGCAAGAAGAGTATGTTTAGTGTTTATAGAACAAGACAAATAGAAAATGAATAATTGGCCTTCTAGGATTCTTGAAATATGGAGAAATTCAAACCAAGACGTGACATCTCAAAAAATATCTTCATTGTTCAGCTATTCGCTGCTGCATGTCATCACTCGCCTGGTTTAAAGCTGCCATTTTACTGTCTCATAACATGTAGCAGCAACAAGTGAAACAAGACGTAACGGACCAATCACAGGAACTGTTGCATAATTTATGAGAACATTGTAATAAGAAAAGTTCATACGTAAAAGTTACAGCAGTGCCTGTTATTGGTAGGGTGCTCATTACTGGTTGGTTCACCCTATCTGAAGCTCTGGGTACATAATGCACTGAGGTAATTTAGTCTTGTCTTGCCCTAAGTTCTCTGTGGACAATTCAGTTCTAACAAGTAAACAATTATTCCGGATGATCGTACATCAAAACATTTCCTTACCCTCGATAATTCCTTCAGGAAGCCTCGTACACACTCCTAGCTCTCTTCCGCCCCACATTTATCGCCATTTAGTGTATTTTTTCAGCCAATTTAGTCATTTTCCCGCCTTCATGACCTGGCTACACCATTATGTAACTTCCAGTTGGCAACATAGCTACTCCTACTCTTCTCTATCTGTCTTTCATTTCTTTGCCGCGACCAAGCCTTTAGCGAAACGATTGCCATCTTTTTGTGTGTGTCAAGTCTTCGTATTCCTGTCTGTATTTCCATTACGAAAGGTTTTTTTTTTACCTTATCATTTATTTGTACAGGATGTTTGCAAAGTAACATTGAGAAAACAACCTCACGAAATTCCTGACGTAGATAAGTGCATAAATGCTTCATTTTGGCTCTATAGGCTGCCGAAACCGAGGGAAAATGATCTCTAGAGGTTGATATTTCCAATAGCATTTAACGGTAAAACTGAGGCGGAATGATACCATCAAAGACTTCGAACCTGCTCTATCAAAAAATTGCATATTCCAAAATTATGTAATGGATGCTCAAGGGATTATCTAAAGGATTTCCAGAAATTCTGTGGAAAAAAGGTGGGTCGAAGGAAGTACGAATAAGACGACTTCCGTATGAGTACAGATGATAAACGTAATCACTGGCATCTAACCGCGCAATGGCATCTCTTTTACTGCTAACAAATACACAAAACGTTCGTTGACATGTGTGTTATGCAGCCACGCGTCTTGGTATAAAATCGTTCCGCAAAGGAAATTTGTTTGAGATATTGACTTGCCGCAACTAAATTATTGTAACTTGTTACAGAGTAGTCCCATTTATGCTTATTTAAAACCCACCTATACTTCAGAGAATTTCCACCGAGCCACCGTAGCTCAGTGGTAGAGCGTTGACGTAGCATTCGGGAGGCCGTGGGTTCGATCCCAGCGGCCGACCGTCCTGAGATCTTTCCATTGTTTTTCCTCATACACAGCAGGCAAATTCCGGGATAGCACCTTTAACACAGGCCCTGGCCGAAACCTTTCCCCTTCCCTATCCCAGCCTGAACCTTAGATGCGTAAATGCCATAAATGAAATTTAATTCAGAGAATTTCTGGGCATGTCCTTTGGAGAATCCGTTTCGCACCCATTGCACACTTTTGAAATTGAGGAGGTTCAAGTCTTTGAGTGTACAGTGTCGCCTCAGTTCTGCTGTTAATGGTATAGGAAATATCAAGCTAGGGTTCATTTTCCCACGCTTTCGGCAGCCTATAGCGCCGAAAGGGAGCATTTGTGCACCCTCGATCCTCTGTACTTCTCTCCTTATTTTCATGTCAGGAATCTCGTGAAGTGATTTTGTCGGTGTTATTTTGCAGCTACATCCTTTATTCCTCTACCCTTCACAGTTTGTTCTGTCCTGTACTTTACCTTATTCTCTGATTTAAATATAGATTCCGTATGTTTCCATTCCACACCTTCAACACTTGTACGATTTGCCAGTTAACTCGATTGAATGCCTTGTTTCAGTATCTAAGGCGTAAATACATTTGATTATCACATGATTGGTTTCGTAGCGACGAAAACATGATTCGCTTATCTTCGACTAAGCAGATGTGTCTCGTTGAACAGCTACACATTAAGTATATTGCAAGCATTATTCTCGAGAATATTTTCGCGTCGCCAGACGTACTCTTCATCAGTCGAATTTAAAGGTTAGATAATACGGATAAAAGAAAAATGTAGGAATAAAGCAGTACGTATGACCTTGTCAACTGCGTGTTTCTTTGCAGTTAAAATTCTTAGTGCGTAATTATTCAAGGATCTGGTTAGTCGAGGATAAGCGAATTACATTTCATTATTTTACATCACTTCTTTTTATCATAGTCATGGACCTTGTCATGTACTCTGAACGAAACCTGTTGATTCATCTCCATGTTTTCGGTTACTTCTGTGATTTGTCGGTTTGTAAAGAGTTATTTTTTTTCGCAGGTTCTGGTTCCCACCTGAATTCTGTGCAGATGGTGTTAACCAAGACAGCAGAAGCGGCCGCTGTGGATGCAAATACGCTGGCTTACAATAAGAAATACCTTCAAGATGGCGGGAAGGATATTGTGGTACTTGAAAGCTTGGGGCCATTGCCATCCTATCCAATTGTTGTTAATAGTAGATTGTCTGGTAAGAAGCTGATATTTTAAAAAGTGTTATTAATTAATTATTATGAACTTCATTATTGGACTTGTATGTGAGAAGCACATGTAATTTAGTACAAGAATTTTTTTTTTTCTCCCTATAGAGTCGTCGTGGCTCAGACAATAGCGCGTCTGACTACGAATCGGGCGGCTCGGGTATAAAAATTCCGGTCAGTGCGCTGGAGACTTCTGGTAGTATTCCCATGCTTGCAGCTCTGAGGTGCAATCAGCCTCCCATCAAATTGAGCACCAGTGTGTCCGTGGTACTCCTAGGCACCTTGTGAGGTAAAGGTGATCGAGCGTTTCGGTGTTTCTGGGCCTTTTCTTTGCTGTTGAGGGATTTCTTGGAACAGCTGATCCAATTTCTTCATTTTAAATTATTCACCCCGTTCCCGTGTTGTAGTAGTTATAGTCACGTACGTCGGAGGTTTACAATGGTTTTCGCAGTTTGACCAGACAGATATGGTGGTACGGTATCTTGGCAAAGACCGTGGCCTCTTCCCTTCGACTTCTGAGGTCTTAAATGCCAGAAGATGCTCAGATATTTAAATTCATTTTCTGCGGACTCCAATTACCATCGAGTGCATGAATATTATTTGATATTGAATTAGGTTCCTATTGTTATTGATGATAATGTCAGTGCTGATTTTGTGTAGTGTTAGCAGGTAGAACGTAAAAAATAACTCATTGGTTCTAAGAAAAGAACTTGTGATATTATGCAGCGAAAAGTCAGTCTTTACTTTACCCAAGAATCAGGTTTTTATATAATATATATATATATATATATAT